>JPJW01001049.1:0-14011 GCA_000750755.1 Pseudogymnoascus sp. VKM F-4513 (FW-928)
CCATTCACAACTAACACTCGCAGCTGCTGGATCTCCCGACCGCATTGGAGGCGCATGGCAGCTTCGTCGCATCAGCAGTGTCGTCGTGAATGGCGATACCAAGAACGTGCAAACTCTCTACCAGAGAGATACCAACAAAGGAATTATCCTGTCCACTCCTCTCCAGCTGACCCTCTCCAAAGGAAGAAACAACAAAATCACAGTCGGCGGGCTATGGAACGGGTTCGACACCAAGGGGGCTGATTTGGACAGGATTGTTGTGTATCCACCTGAGAAATAGATGCTGCTGAAAGAGCAGCCTTGCATCCACCTGATGCTGCTGAAAGAGACGCGTGCATCCACCTAAGAAATACAGTCGACTGTATAAACGCCGCTGAAGAAATAAAGTGTATCCATATCTACCCTTCGTAGCACAATTAATTCGTTGGCGTTACACCGACAATATCAAAAGTTCAAGATCTGCGCAGAGCATGAGCTGAGATGTGGGGTTGCCGCCAGATACAGCTTGTTGCATATGCATAAACTAGTGTGATAACCATAAAATCAAGACCCCGAACTCAAAAAACGGATATCCTCCCCAAACTCCCTCGTGGCAAAAACACATCCTCATCTCTCCCCAAATGCTTCCTCCTATCCCTCCCTCGGTTGAGGATTTCGAAAATTCCAGACTGGTTGGAACGCAGCTTCATAACCTCGATCTTGGCGTTGCGCGGTTCGCCAATCTCGAGCTCTCTTTTGTTCTCCGACAAGCCTTTGACGTCGAGGTCTTGAAATCGACGGCATTAAACCTGGTTAAGACATGGCCTGCTCTGAGTGAACGGATGTATCTGACTGTATGTGCCAATGCCAAAAACAAACCCATCTAACAATGACAGAGATATGGCTTCTCACCCAGCAAAGACCCAGAATTAGAGGGGATGTGGAATGCAAGAACGATCGATTCAACCCTCAATGAAGCGCTCCCGTATCTCAAAGACGCCCCACGTGTTGTCGATTCGACGTTGCTGGACAAACTACTAACGTTCGACACAACCCTGAAAGAACAACTCTACCCCCGCGCCCTCAGCATCAGTGTCGCCTCTCTCAAAGACGCATGTTTAATAAAATTCGTGATCCAGCATACATTCTGCGATGCGAGTGGTAAGCCAGTTCCAATCCCGATGCGACCAATCTAACAAGCAGGCCTCTACCGCATTGTGGAGGCCTACTGCAGACTCTTGTCCGGCGGAACCATCAGATCAATGAAGCCGCGAGTTCCGTTGGACCTGGCCGACGAAGACACTCATGACCCCAAGGCACCTCCCGAACCGTCAGCAGAAAGATG
Source organism: Pseudogymnoascus sp. VKM F-4513 (FW-928) (assembly GCA_000750755.1). Taxonomy (NCBI): domain Eukaryota; kingdom Fungi; phylum Ascomycota; class Leotiomycetes; order Thelebolales; family Thelebolaceae; genus Pseudogymnoascus; species Pseudogymnoascus sp. VKM F-4513 (FW-928). The sequence goes on from JPJW01001049.1 coordinate 1,325, forward strand.
CGATGGCTACTTTGCCCATGGATGGGGTGCTCTGGTCGGTGCTGCTTGGACGCAGTGGAGAAACCAGCGACAGGGGCCAAATAGAGTTGTAAAGACGGCGATGATCCCCAACTTCGTCATCGACAAGCTAGCAAAAGAAGCAGAGGCGGAGGGGATTCGCGTCACTCGACACGACCTTCTCATGGCATGGATATACGTGGTAAGTCAACCGCCACCCCAAACGGCCATGCTAACCAACAGGCCACCATGCCAGAGATCCCAACACTCGCCCAGAAAAAGGCCGCAGGGCCGCCACAATTCAGTTTCACGCTCAACATTGCCAGGCAGCTAAAGGAGAACTCTGACTTCCATAATCCCTGGATTCTCGTAATATCGCCAGACGTTGAAGCAACAGAGCTCTCCGCGCGCACTCCAATCATAGCGTCTGCAAAACACTTCCGCTCGGTCATCTCAGACGTCCGCCGGCCAGAGCCAGTTCGACAGATCATCCGGAAGCACGACAACGTAAGAAGCACTCCCCTCGGGTTTAAGGATTGGGGTTCGATTGAGCCAAACGTCACCCTGAGTTCCTGGACCAACCTACCAATGTACGACCTTGAATTTGCTTCTCCAGGCGGGAGCAAGGTCAGCCCCGAGTTTGTACAAATCACCATTTTGGCGTGTCCATTGGTTGGGATGCTTGGGGCATCTGTTGCTGATGCCATTCTCACGTGGGTCAGTAAGGACGGATTTTGGCTTCAGGGGACTTTGGATGAGAAGCTGTGGAAGAGAATCGTCGACTTTAGCAAGATGGAGTAATTTGTTTAATCCCCTATTTTCTACCACTGTAAATATTCATCAACGAAATAAATAATTTTGGCGTCATTAATATTTTGCTAAATCAAATATTTGAGAATAAATATGTCCTTCATCAACCTACCACTCGTAGCTAACCTTGACGGCGCAATCGATGATGAGTGGAAAGAAAGGCATATTTGATAAGTTCTGTCCACTGGTCAACCCTCTCGGGTAAACATATATCCAGGTCGACGTCAACCCTGCAGGATGCATGCCACCTTTGTTCCATCCCACCAAAACTTTCGAGGTGCAACACGCGTATGGGCAAATGTCTACGAAAGAAGATCGAAGACGCGTTGGCCTCTACCCAGATAACAGAGTTGCCCCTCTCCTAAAGACAGTAGGGGGGAAGTCGACAGCAAGACAAGCCAGCGCGGGCAACGACGCGAAAAAGCGAAAACCAGCCGATGCTTCCGACTCTGAAGACTCCAACAATGGAGACATAAAATCGCAATTCGACCGGGGAAGGTTCAAATCCGAAAATACCAGAAAAACAGACGACGATGCCGAACCAGCGTACGTCGCAGGCTCGTACAAAGGCACGGCATTCCGGGGTGCCTCAAGAAAGGTTGATCGGCCCCGTGGCTACAGTTCGACGGAAAGACCACGGACTTCAAGGCTGCTGCCAAACAATAGCAACTCCAAGAAGACGCTCTCTGTACCAGAGAAGCCTAAATTCAAATCGTACGCTCCCATTGCGGCAAGCCCTCCGAAAAAGCCGGCATTCAACGACTATGGGGCTGGAAAGAAGCCAAAACCTACCGTGCGGCCTCCATCACCAGTGAAGAAGCCCGTCTTCAAAACATACGCCCCTTCCACCACCGTCAACACCCCCAAGCCAACATTCAAAGACTACGGGGCTCGCGAGAAACCGGTCTTCAAGGCCTACGGAGGCCCAATAAACCCCGCCTCTGACTCCGACGAACAAATATACTTATCCTCTCAACCTCGCGAGTCACCAGTTCGAGTACATGCCAGTGAACCATCCTCACCCCCTACAGACCCAAACGAGACAAAATGCCCCATGTGCGGCACCTCTGTCCCACTCCCCCTCCTCCTCGACTTTGCTGCCTCATTCCCCTCCGTCGATCCCTTTTCCATGCGCATCCAAGTCCAGTCCCGCTTCTGCAGCCACCACCGCCGCCACACTGCAGCGTCTTCAGAAACCTACCCATCCATCGCCTGGCCCGAGCTTCCCTCGCGTGTTCGTGCCCATCTGCCGTCCATACGCGCCCTTCTCGAGGATCCCGACTCGGCGGAGCCATCACACTACAGAGACCGCCTCGCGGACGACATCGCAGTAGGTCGCAACCGCACACTCATTCAGAGCATCATGTCGGAAGAGAGTTCAAGGGTCAGGGTGCCAGGATACTATGGCCCTCGCGGTGCCCGCGTGATGCAGGACGAGATTCTCGACGTGTTGTCTAACGAGCTTAGAGAGGCAGCCGTGCGAGATGTAGTGGTCAGTGCGAGGGGTGTGGCGGTGTATGTTACGTCTGTGTTGGTACTGGAAGTCGGAATTTTACTTGTAATGGATGATTTGGGGGTGGGAAGAGACGAAGCGAGGGGCGTCATGGAAAAGAGTGCCGCGTGGGGAACGTTGGTGAACGAAGAGCTTGAAGAAGAGGCACTAGAGGTCGCAGAGGAAAGTGACGAGTTTGATTGGTGACGGAACGACTAGATGATACCATAGAAGCAGCTGCTGCTTTGCATATTTATAGATGGCAAGAATTTCAGATTCATGTGCAAACATTTAACATTTCTTCCTATACCCCAACGCCCCAAAAACTCATCACGGCTCAATATTATACTGCAACTTAATGCCCATCGCGGCCAACTCAACATCCAAGTACTTCAACACACCCGGCACAGCGACAACGGTCGTCTCCTCACCACCCACCCACCTCTGTCCCTCTCCGTCCTCCCACACCTCTCCATCCGCCACAAACCCATCCACCTTGACGGCACACCTCCTACACCTCACAACCCCCGTGCCCTTCTTCCTTGGCGCAAAGGCACTCACTGTGGGCTGCACCGACAGGAACGTGCCGCAGCCCTTGCACACCCACGAGCGAGCGTAATCGGAGCAGTTCAGCAGACGATCCTGCAGCAAGAACGCGGTTCCGTGAGCAAGCAGCGAATCACGCTCCATCTCACCGACACGAATACCACCTCCCTTCTTACGACCCTTGATCGGCTGGCCCGTCAGGGCAGTGATTGGACCAGTCGTACGCACTTGGAACTTGTCGTTCACCATGTGACGCAGACGCTGGTAGTAGACGAGACCAACGTAGATATCAGCGTGCAGCTCCTCTCCAGTGATGCCAGAGTACATCGGCTCGTTGCCGTGGTAGTTGTAGCCCGCCTTCATCAGCTGGTGGCCAAAGTAGTTGCCGGCCGTGTTCTCCTCGTCGAAGCGGAACGGCGTGGAATCCTGCGCGAATCCGTGCAGCGCACCGGCCTTGCCAGCGAGCGACTCGACAAACATACCAATCGTCATACGCGACGGGAAAGCGTGGGGGTTGATGATAATATCAGGCTGCATTCCAGACTCGGAGAACGGCATGTCGCCGGCTGGCCACTTTTGCGAGCAGACACCCTTTTGACCGTGACGAGACGAGAACTTGTCACCGATGGTGGGCGAACGAGGAACGCGGAACTTGACCGAGATCATCTGGGCCGGCTCGTTGCCGTTCTCGTTGCCAATTACGCGAACCTCCTCGATAAAGGTCGTCTCACCCTCCTTGTACTTTTCAAAGTGCGTGATGCCGTCACGGTTGACCAGCTTGCCGTTGGCGTCGGTGGTGACAGTGTGCCACGCGCAGACTGGGTCTCCCTCCTTGACGAGGCGGCCCACAAACGGCAGACCATCCTCATCAATCAGGGCCTTCCACTCAGACTTGACAAGTCCGCCCGGTGCGAAGCCAAACAGCTTGCTGACCTTCTTAGCCGATCTCGACTTTTGGCCCTCGTCCAGCTCGTACTTCTTCACCTTGTAGATGGTGCCATGACCGAAGCCGCGCTCGTGCGCGGACTTGTTGATAATCATGGCGTCGTCCATGTCGTAGCCGGTATACGAAATGACGGCAACAACAGCGTTGAAACCGTTGGGGAAGTTGTCGAAACCGTAGTCGTTGTGCAGAGGAGCACGAACGATCGGCGTCTGTCCGGTCTGGAGACGGTACGACTTGTTGTCGGTCCTGTAGCGAAGAGCTGTGCCTGGGGTACCCATGGTTTGCTTACCCATCTGACACTGGTACATGTTTCTGGGGGACTGGTTGAAGTCGGAGAAGGGAGTCATGTTGGCGAGGATGGAGAGGATGTTAGTGGGGTCGAACTCGACGTGCGTAGTCTCTCCAGATTCAATCTCCTGCTCGGTGACCGCAATCGACATGAACGGCTGCTCCAGCGGACCAACCCAATCTTCCTTGTCGAGTGGCAGATACTTGACGGGTCGGACCATTCGCGATGGGCCAGAGTAGAGGTATACACCGGGGTACTGTCCACCGTGCGAGGCTGGCACGTAGGCAATCTCCAGCTCGACGGGAACGTTGTGTGTTCCCTCGACCTTCCAGAATCGCAGCGTGTCCGAAATTCGCAGGGACTGCTTTGGCGTACACCAACCCAGAATCTTTCCATCCAGCATGACAACGACACTCTCATCCGTGGAAGCAGATGAGAATCCAACCACGCCGAGATCGACGGCGAGTGATGGGAGAGCAGCAGCGTCCACGCCGTGCGTGAGAATCTTGCACTTGTGCGAAAGATGGTTCAAAAGACCGCAGGGACTTCCATCGGGCGTGTGGACAGGGCATAGGAATCCCCAACTCTCTGGAAGCAGTTTGCGGACGGTTGTAGTCTTGAGCTGTGCGAAGAAACTACCTCTGTGAACCATGCGGAAATGACTGATGAAACGCAAAAAGTTGATCTTTTCGGCGACGACCGTGAATCCAGACGTCTGCTGCAAATCGAGGCCCGTAGGACTGATCAGGTTTCCGGTAGACATAAAGTACTCTAAGGCCTGTCCAACGGCTTCATTTGTCCTTCCGAAAATCTTTGTTGGGAAATCCTTCAAGAACTCGGGCGACGCAAAGTTGTTTGCTGGGTTCCTTCTCGTATACTCGCGAAGTCCCAGACGAAGGGCAGTCGAGAGCCAGTCATCCAGACGCTCCTTGATAATCATGCCGTACAAGAAACCTCCAAGAAGAATCTCCTGGTTTTGAACCGCATCGGGGTTGTCCAGAGAGCAGTCGCCGGCGACCAGCGAGTACAGCTTCCTGATCATAAACAGCAGCATCTGAAACTTGTCGGCGTCTTGTGCCTCTGTGACGTCCACATTACCCAGATGCGGCAGCACAATCTTGCGCAGGAACTCCGTGCCGACATCGTAGTCAGACATGTTATCCGGAACCTGGAGCACAATCCTGAACTTCTCTCCCAAGTACGCCCTCGTTTTCGACTTTGTGTACAGGCCGTACGCCTTGTATGTGCGAAGCAGCAGCTCGACACGGTCAGTCAAGAAGGTGTTGTTGGCACCCTTTGAACCAGCCCCTCCCACGAGATCCTCAAAAATCTCCCTATCGTTCGTCTCGACCAATGCCTTCATAACCATCATGACCGGCACTAAGAACTCATTCTTCCTCCACGAGAACCTAAAGGTGACGTTTCCATCATCGAGGTAATGCAGAACGTTTGTTTGCGAGGTCTGGTCAGGCCTGACCGATCGGATGAGTGTCGCGAATTTGGTATATGTCGGTCCACGTCCCTCAAACGAAGGCCGAATGATGGCCATTGGGAAGTTGCGTCTGTTTACAATCAAGAGTCGGATGAGCTTCTCAATACCGTTGACAACAAAGTATCCACCCAGCTCCTCCGATTCCTCCTTGCGGTCCACCAGCAACGCTGGCGAGTTGTTCTCGAGATGGCACTTATTTGACTACAAAAATCAGCATAGCTCCTCCGCAAAAAGTTCAAACATACCTTCAGCATCAGCGGGATCTGCCCCAGCTCTCTGATAAACTCGACCGGATCTCCACCATTGATCCTGTACTCGAGCCTCGCGCTCATCTTTCCGCGGTACGTCACATGGCGCTCTCTGCACTCGGCCGGCATGATCTCTCTGTTCCTCGTCGAGAACTTGTTGCTTGCCGGCAGCATCGCCTTCTCAACAAACACCTCCTTTATCCTGACAGTCAGCTTGTTCTTGCCCGCAGGCCCGAGGCGCTCGTCGCCATCGAGGTACGTCTTTGCGCCAATGTCCTTGAGGGACTGCGCGAGGAGCCCATCCTTTTCAAAAACGGCATTGAAAGAGTTGATGTGCGGCGCAATGGCAGCCTGCAGCGCCGGGTATGCACTGTGGTCGGTTGGGGGGTTGCGGAAAAGCTCTTCTCTCCGGAGAGTGTCGAAATCCGACGACCATTTGGTGTTTGTGCCGCCTCTCTTCGTTTTTACGGGCGCCATTGTGGTTCTGCATGAATTGTTAGAATAATCCAATGTCGTTGCAATTGAAAGAGTGTAAATCACCCCACCAGAGTGCAACTTACATGGGAGGCTCTCAATCTCTACCACAGCGTGCTTCCCTTCTGGCGTAATCGTCAAAAAGTTCGAGGCTATCAAAATAAAATCTCCACTACCACCGCACCACGTGATTTATCGCTCTTATCGCCCGTGCCCCTAACGCTAACCCCGATCAAGGGGACTCACCACGCTAATCCAAACACAGCATAGGCGCCCGGGTCCGCCAAAGAAAGAAGGTGACTTCACATTGCTTTCGCGCCCTCGACTTGCAGCTTGCAGTAGAACCTAACCCTGCAAAATCCCCCGGCCGGCTCACTGCCGCCCCAAACGTTTACCGCCAGCATTGTCAGAGCTGCAAATATCTATAGGACGGCTGTGAAACTTGCTGCGGGCCTGCTTGTTTGACGCCGCCGCGCTGCTTGTTTGCACGGATTCCTGGTTGTGTGTGGGAACACCCGAGTGGATACTCCCATCGTTTGCCTGGACCAGTACCATCCATCTACTCCCACAACGCTGTCTACAGGCAGAAGCATATATCCGTCACAGGCGCAGATAAAGCAGTAGGAATCTTGATTCTATTCGAAATTACGGTCTCTGTGTATTTCTCTATTGCTCCTGCGAGGCGAGGCGACTGGCCTTGGGGTGTGTTTACACCGCGGAGTGAACTCTTAAGAAGAGAGAATACAACGCAACGATGGCGGGGTTTTTCAAGAGACTCTATGACTACCTGCTGAGGTTATTCTGGTGCGTATGACTGAAGATGGATCCAGCGTGCGTAGACTGACGTTGCTTGCGACAGGGCGACGGAGATGGACATCACCATGATCGGCCTTCAGAATGCAGGAAAGACGTCCCTGCTGCGGGTTCTGGCGGTAAGGCATCATGCGATCGAGACCCGTGAAATCATGCTAATACAATCTGCAGGGCGGCGAGTTTACAATCGAGTAAGTTCCCATCGAAAAAACACTCACAGCACCCCCCAAGGTAATTCGGCGCACCATGCTGACCGCGCGAAACAGCTCAATACCTACCGTTGGTTTCAACATGAAGCGAGTCCAGAAGGGCCATGTCACACTGAAATGCTGGGATCTGGGAGGACAGCCGCGCTTCCGCTCGATGTGGGAGCGGTATTGTCGGGGCGTGAATGCCATAGTGTTCATTGTCGACTCGGTAGACAGCGCGGCTTTGCCCGTGGCGAAAGAGGAGCTACACAATCTCCTGCAGAAGCCGGTTCTCGATGGCATTCCGTTACTCGTGCTCGGGAACAAGTCGGATTTGGAAGGCAGCATATCCGTCGATGAGTTGATCGAGGCGCTCGACTTGACCGCCATATCCCATCGCGAGGTCAGCTGCTACAGGATCAGTGCGAAGGAGGAGACAAATCTCGACGCAGTGCTCCAGTGGCTGGTCGCCCGGTCGAGCAAGTAGGTGTCCATGGCAGAGTTAGTCTGCGACGGACGATTTAACGACGTGACGGAAGATAAAAGTCCATGGCGGGTTGGCAACGACCTAAAACCCATGGCTGGCGGCGCACGCGATCCTTTTCTTTTCAGCAGGCCCACGCCTCTTCTTGTAATTCTCACCTCCAGCAACATTTTGTGGCCAGTTTTTTTGGTCTGTTTATTATTCTCGTCCTCGAGCATCGGAGCAGCTAGCGGCTCCTTTGATACTTCTTGCTCTTCTGATTTGGGAACTGCGGGTGGGTATATGGCATGGCTTGGTGTTCAACACGGGGTGGTTTCTGTTTCAGCGATTGTGCATTGCGTGCGTATGTTGTGATAATTTATTTTCGGGGAAGGTCGATTGTTATAGCCTGTGTGTAGAGAGGTGGTTCCTATAATGTCATCAAGTATTCGTCCGACGTGTTGCGCACAGAATGAATGGCTGCCCCTGTGAGACATTGGCCATTTTGCACAGAGTTCAACGCCCATTGTGCCTGCCAGTGCTACCTCAGACAACAATTGTGTAGGAGACGAGGGGAAAAGCGGATGGTGGTGAAGCACAACCTTTGGATGGCATTATTCCCAATGGCCGGGGTCTTGATGCGTTGGCATCTGCGACTCAGACACCACATATCCTTGCTTGGCTCTGCTGGCAACTCGTGCGAGTTTAGGGGACAGCTTCAACCGGGCGAATGGCTCGCTCCACTTCCCCAAGGGTTCTGTCGGAATATATGGATGTCCGAAACTGTCAACTTTTAAGGTTTAGCCAGGGCAAATCTGATAATTCTTCGCACAGCAACAGAATTTCTAGAATGCCATCCCAAAGTACCATCCCGCTGGTTAATGGGCTACGTATCACATGCTTGATTGGCTGACACTCGGGCGAATCGTTGACTGCCGGACACGTCTGCTTTAGGCAAGGCGGGGATGGATAAGTCGATAGATCAAAGAACTGCATGATGACATGACGTACGCCTGATGTACCACGGAAGTATCTTTTGGCTCTGTCATTCTCACGAGGCAAATATTTATCATCGAAGCCGCACAAAAAATATATGTAAATATCCAGATAAATTCGTATAAATTCGCTCCAAATTTATGTAATTCGGCATCGCCGTCGTAAACATTCCAATCCATCAAGAAGAAGAAACCAATTACGCCTAACAACCCCAGCCAAATCCCAAAACCCAAAGGCAGATACAGTCATCGCGTCCTGCTCAGCCCTGTGCCACGGGTACTCTGTCGGTACATCGGCACAGCTCAAGGTCAAGCCAGCTCAGCCACTAACTAACTGGGTATCCAAGACATTTCCAAGAGAGCAAGAAATACTCGTTTCGACGACGACGACGGCACTCTCTTCTTCTTTCCATTCTCATCAATATAATCGAGACGTCACGGCGACATCTCCTCATCAGCTTCACTTTCACTTTGTATCAATCAACAATCACTCTTGGACACGCGCAAGACGAATCAGTCTCGATATCAGCCACAACATCACATCGCGGTCACTAGCACCATCACCCCCCCGCAACAGATTTGAAGCACAGCTTCCCATCCATCACGATGGCACCACCGATATCACCCGCGCTGCTCGACTTTGTGCTTGAGAAGCGACAGTACGGCCACGGCGGTAGCTACGGATACAGGTATGGGTTCCCAACGATCGCCATCACCCAGGCACCGGCGCAATCGCATACTGACTAACGATCTACAGGAACAACTCGAACTGGAACCGTTGGGGCCGTTGGGTCGCCCTCGTCGTCATTGTCGTCTTCTTCCTCTTCCTCGCATTTGCCTGCTCGTGAGTCCTTCCCTCTCTGGCATCATGCGAGCCCAACTAACACTCCTCTAGATGCGTCAACTCCCGCCGCCGCCGCCGTCATGGCCTGGCACCACGCTACGGCACCGGCTGGCTTGCTGGCAAGAACAACGGCAACCAACAGCAATACCAGAACAACGACTACCAGGGACAGCAGAGCGGATACAACTACGGCGGTGGAGCAGCACCAGCGCCCCCGTACAGCCCACCACAGCAGCAGTATGGAGGGAATGCGGATTACTATGGCGGACAGCAGAGCGGGATTGAGCTCCAGCAGCCGCAGAACTCGTACAACCCGCAGATGGGTCGTGAGCAGACCTACGAGCCGCCGAGTGGACCGCCTCCTGGAAAGCAGGGCGATGGCATTATCAGATAATCTGGCCATGTTCAGGTCGAAGAGATGACGAGAGGGAAGGGGGATAAACTGTTAATAAGCTCACGCGCATGATATGGCATGGTCGGTTGGGTATGTGGGGATCCGGGCGTTTTCCTTGGAAGGCTTTTGTACGTGTAGGGACGAAAGGCCATCTGAGTGGCGGTAAATACATAATCACTTTGACATGAAATAGCCCGCGGTGATATTTGTTGTCCAGCTTGCATGAGATGGTGCTGTTCACGTTGATATGTGATGCGAAGCAGTCCTCCGCTGTGCTGCAATCCCCCCTCAAACAGTTGAAACAGTCGAAGCCCTCGATCATATCAAGTGTCCTGCTTTGCGTGGTTATAAAACACCAGGTCGACCAACAAGCGGCCTCATGTCCAACACCCGGCCTCTAGTTTGAGGCCGACAAGCCACCAACAAAGGCCGTTTCTTGGGCCAGTCAATGCGAGTATGGACGTTGAAGATTGTATTCCAGCACAGAACTTCAAAGCATCATAGTTGGTCCCTCTTGATATGTGTATGCCCGGCTTCAACCCTCACAAATGACTTGCCCTCCACACGTCAATGCAACTAACAAAACGTACTTGCATGGTGATATGACGATATTCCCTACGGCCTAACCCGACGCAGCCAAGCGCCGCGTGTTGTCCTGCGCCCCTGACCGTGGTGGCCCACCGTAGTTTTTAGCAGCGCTCTTAGCATGCTTCTGGTACAGAAAACGGAAATTCGGGGTACACTTACGCACTCACAGGGCACTTTCAGGGACAGCCTCGTCAACTGGTCCCTGACAGAAATACAAATCTCTCCAACTCCCAACTTCTGATCTATTCCTCGTCGCTCTTTAAAATCTTGTTCTCTCATACACACATATATCTAGTATCACAGTGGCAAATTTCTCTCTACAATATCCATATTAACCCACCGTCATCCCGCATGAAATACGAAATCTCTCCTCTCCTCCGTGCACAGTGATCAGCACTCACCCGGCTACAGTCAGCGACCAAACCTTGCACAGCCCACCTCCCACCCAACCCCCCATCGCTCCGCGTTTCAAGTCCGCCCGGTGGATTGGGATTTGCCGTTGGCTTGAGTGAGAGCGGGTAAGAGCGACGCTTTGGCGGTACAAGATCGTCGCACGCCCAATTTCGACACTTGAAAGAGTTGCCGAGCGGAGCGCAGGAGGGAAAAAAAGACACTCGGGATTGAGTTTCCCTGAGCACCAAACTATTCTACGACCAGCTGGATCCAACGACGGCGTACGGCGACATACGAGACGACCGACGGACGACGGGTGACGCTGAGCAACAGGACTCGAGGAGGGATGGGTAGATTGGGCTGATTGCGACAACTCCTTGCCTCGCTACGATTGTGCAACCAGGACTCCCGACCGAACTCAAAAGGCGAAACACCACAGTCAAACGGAAACAGAACAGAACCAAAAACAAACAAGAGTGCATCTGCACTCCATCGAGTCGCGAGGATGCCGACAATCGATGTGGCCATGGCGCGCAGCATCCCGAGGGAGATGCTCCTGGGAATGCAACAAAGAGGAATCGCAGAGTCGGCAAATGATGTCAAGACGTCCTTTTCGAGTTGGGATAATTGTATGAAGGCCACATATTGCAAGTAAGTGCTTTTCACGTCAATATTCAAACTGGCCACGACTAACAAATACAGATGGCCAATAATAGCCGCCATCATCGTCGGCGGACTCATTGTCCTCTCCGTCGTCTGGTGTATCATCCGCTGCTGCTGCTGCGGACTCTCCTGCTGCTGTGCCTGCTTCAATTGCCTCAAGTGCTGTGGCAACTGCTGTGGCTGCTGCGATTCTCCCAACAAAAAACACAAGCATCTCGACGAACCCGACTTCCCACCCGCCTTCGCCCCACACAGCGGATACAAAGCCCCCGACCCCATGATGTCTGGCGGTACCCCCTTCTCACCCGCCCCGTCATACGCACGCTTCGAGACTGGACCAAATGGAATGGCTGTCAGCCCCAAGCATGTCAACGACGACGCACTCCCCCCGATGCCCAGCTGGGACACAGCCGCCAAACGCCGCATCAGCGTCGAGGATGAGCCCGGCGCAGTTGAGCTCGGCGAACTCGACCCGGTAACCGGCCAGCGCATGCCTCTAATGACAGGCGCCGCAGCCGCAGGCGCTGGCGGAATCTCACGATCCAACAGCCCCGCAATCGGCACTGCTTCCGCAGGCGCGAGTCCGTACGGCCACCCCAACGGCGGCACAGGCGGATACATGTCACCCGGACCCAATGGCCGACCGAATGACCAGTTCTCGCGCAACAACTCGAATCGTGGTTTCGGCGGTGATCAGGGTCTCTCACCAATCGGCCCCCCTGGGCAAGCTTACGGTGGAAACGGATACGCTCCACAAAACCAAGATCAGTTTATCGGCCAGGCCCACGGAGGACCTGGCGATCAGTTTGGAAATCACGCCATTGGAAACGCATACAGCGACGATAGACAATCGCCATATCCCGGAGACGGTGGAGGTCCACAGGCCTTTGGCGTATTGCCGGCACCCGGCTTCGGACAGCACCAACGGAATGATAGCAACCAGAGCAACCAGCGACCGTTTACAGCCGACCGCGCGCACGTGCCTGCCGGTCCGTTGGGTGGTGGGGGATACGGCGGCAGCGACGAGTCCTACGCGAATGGACCGCGCATGG
>JPJW01001059.1:0-26016 GCA_000750755.1 Pseudogymnoascus sp. VKM F-4513 (FW-928)
ACCGTCGCCAAAGACGGTATCTCAAGGGCGTGTCGGGGAATGAAAACTATCCTGTGTTGTACATGCCACAAAGTTTGTATTGCATAATTACATGGTTTTGAGAATATATCAGTCTAAGCATAATTGCAAAGTAGGCGTCCCTTCGCCTTCAGAATAGCCTATTGAGTGTAGCATGGAGGTTAGAAGGCGAGTGTATGCTCCAATGGAGTTATTTATGTGTGTTTATCATCGAAACTGACTCTTACTAAAGGTCTGTGGTCATGTAAACAGGGACACCCTAGGCATCTACATTGTAGCAGTCAAGTGATTTGCTTGAAGTCAGTTGGTTAACTCGTCCGGTTCGGGCCAGAACTCAAAAACCAATCCTATTGCGAACTTAGCTATCTAACTACCTACGGCTTCCATAGCTGCTGTTGTGTTGTTATTGCATTTTTCCTTCTCGTTTTTTCTTATTTTTTTATTTTTTTTCTTCTTCACCTTTTTTCTTCTCCTGTACAGTTTTCGTTCAAGCATTTGTTTCACGCCCTTGACTGAGTTCCTTGCTACTAACAAGATGCATGGATCAATCCACCTAGGCGGGCGGATTTCAATAGTCGGCGTGAGGCTGATGCAGAAGAGTGGGACAGTCAAACAGACAGAAATCCCTCAGTGGAGATAAAATTGCGGGGCACCCACTGAACAAAAAACGATTGGCAAAAAGAAGGGCCTAATCCGGGATTGAACCGGAGACCTCTTACAATTTGAATGCCGAAGCTCCCAAAGCAAGAATTCTACCACTGAACTATCAGGCCTTTTTGATATGTCGTTGCAGGGATTAGTTGACTACAGATGAGTAAGTGGCCAATAGTGGTGACTGTTTCTTGGTGCAAAACAAGCAGACTGGTATCTGTAATGCCTCGATGCATAGGAGAACTAGATCAAGCTCGACTAAGAAAAGGTCTAGCCAAATTAATGTCATGGGATATAAATGGTACGTTAGTGTTCATTGTTGCCCCAAAAAATGAGTCACAGCTAACCTAACGAGCTGCATAGTAATTTCCATCTGCTTTTGCGACTAAGGTGATGGTGAACGCCTACCCCACAGACAAATTGTCGTCCTTTTCTCAATGTCACCAGAATTATCAAGAACATGATCTATCTACTTTGGTACCCTAGATACTGTAACTTGAGCTACTACATCAACTAACTTCCTTGCAACTGACTATGCAATTTAGTAATAGCCGTTAGAAATGACAATAATATAAGATAACATTAACAGCTTAGTTAGCTAGCTAAATTACAGAAATTAAGACACTATGTTTGTTTTGTCGGCGCCGTTGTTTTGTATATGATAACTAGTGGCAATCTAGATATTTTTGATATATCTAGCGATGTTTTATAGTAGGTCAGTTGGCAAAATACACATCATCTGAAAAAAAATGTCATTATTTTGTCAAATAAATACGCTCAATAATGTGACAAATAATGCACTACAAGTTCTTGTCTCCCATATAAACCACCTTAACGTGACATATCATTAGTACAATGTTTAATGCATGGTATTTTAAGGATACATAGTGTCTGTACAGTTGGCATCCATTGGTGGTAATTGTGATATTTGTGATATTTACAAGAAGCTTGCATTAGTTATTGCATTTCAGAAACTACCTCGTAGAGAACATAGTGCCTCAGTAACACCAAGTTTGATTCTAGAGTAGATTTGTGTGCTAGGTTAATTCACGGACTGGCAAAGTTAACTAACTTTGCCAGTCCGTGAATTAACCTTGCGGACAGTTTGCTGATAGTGCTGTCAAAATCACTGAACTGTGCAAAGTGAAATCACCACTCTTGGAGTATCATCCCAAAGTATAAGACACTCCTATCGTATATTATGTTCATGCCTGCTTGCTACAGATTCTATTGTACACCCTAGGCTAGTCAACCTAGACATTGTCATCATCTCCCGGAAGCCTTTCATAGGTTCCTGCCGTATCTCCATTTCTAACACGCGGCCTTGTTGCCAACATCCGTCTCGGAGCTTCGTACATTGTCGTGTAATTGACGACTTCCCCATCCAGTACTGCCGTGCCGTTCTCTCGGCTCCCGAATATCGGTGCAGGGTCACACCAGAAATCCTTGCAGTTCTTCACGCAGCCCCTCGAGAACGGATTGCGGTTTGCCCTGGACCTATCCTTGTCTGCGTGTAGAGCAGTCTCAACAAATGTATCAACACCTAGGATTTTCTTCCATTGGGCAAAGCAACCTCCGTTATCGTGGCGGTGATGATGACCATGACCATGCGATGCCGCGGCTACCGCTGGATCAGGGCCTCGGCCTTCACTTCCCAATTGTGCTCCACCCATAGATAAAGTCCCAGCAGCTAGTGCGGTTGTAATCGCCTCAGAAGCGCCGTGCCCATGCCCATGGTGTGAACCGCGCATATTCTCATACGTTGTCATGGCCCGTGAGATTTGAATAAGTTGTACGAAAAGTAGCATAGTAACCCAGGTGAGCTGCAACGCCGCCCATACAACAAGGATAAGGGTGTAAGGGTCGCTGTTGACATAGCGGCATAGTGACTCTGGAAGGATATTACACTCGGCGGCTCCCTTCTCCGTCATGGAATCGAAATCTAAGAAGGGATAAGTCACTGTGAGCGCGATAGTAGTCATGCGGAGCACTTACAGCCAATAGCGATAGCAACCAGGAGGCTTACACCAATTTCCAAGAAAACAAGATAGAGGAAAAAGTGGCGGTGGTTATTGACACCAACACAGTTATACACCCAAGGGCAATGGCTTCTGCAGTTAGCAACGATTGTAGTTCGATAGCATCGAACCGACTCACTGATCATGTTTGCCTACGCATCTGTTGCACCGCTTGCAATGTTTGCTTCTAAGAGGCATCCGAACCATGCATTGCACACAGAAATTTTGGTCGTCAAATTTCCATAAGCTAAGCAATTCGTTGATGGTGGCCTTCTGTTCCGTAAGACCCGCCAACTTTGGCACGTATCCTGGCTCGTAGAACATGGTGCAAAAGTAAAAATAACCGCAGAGGGAATATGCGATGGCGAAGAGAGTATTTACAATAGGGTATGAAGCGTAGGTTGCTGCCGTTGTTAGTATCCATATTTCTGGGCTCGTTTGAGGAACGAACCAGGGAAAAGTGTTGTGATCCAATTGACGCCAACAAAAAACAAAGTCCCGGAAAATATTCCTGAAAGCCACGGCTACACTGGATTAGCTAAAGCCTAGCCACATTTCTCGATATAGTCTTACCGTCTTGTGGATTTGTTTCATATCCGAGGGTGCATATGCCATTGCTTTTTGGGCCAGCAACTGCAGAAAATACCCCACAAATAGGGCAATTGGAATTCCTGCATAAACAACCATATGGCTCGTGATCATCAGCATGCACCAGATGATTAGAAAGGGCCAGAAGAAGAAAAACTTCGCCATGGCTGATCGTTTGTTTTGGATGAAGTATGGCGGGGTCGGGAAGTCAAAGGCGGCGAGACTACCATCCTCCTTGTAGCCACATTCCTTAAGTGCCTTATGCCATGCGTATGTCGTTTTCATCTCGTCTGCCATGACAGATGGGGTTTTCCCGCTTGAAGCCGCAATGAACCTATCAGAGCCATACTCAATGAGCTTTTGGATGCAGCCCACCGATCCCTTGACAAGTCCCCAATGTAATGGTGTAAATCCCGTGTCGTCCGTGGCATGCACATCGGCTCCCCACCTAAGAAACAGGTCGACGCATGCCGGGTATCCCTTATATGCAGCCCACATTAGACATGTGTGTTGTTGTGAATCGCGCACATCCACGGGAATGTTTTGGTGGAGCAGCAAGACCAGAAGGAAGACATTTCCTTCAAAGGTTGCAAGGTGCAAGATATTATAACCTTGGATGTCAGCGAGCAAGGGGTCGGCCCCGTACTCCAAGAGGAGATGCACAATATAGTAATGGCACCTTTGGGCCGCCCACATGGCAGGCGTAGCGACCGACTCTCCGCCCTTCTTATTCACATCTGCCCCGGCCTCCAGGAGAAATTTACACATCGCATATTGATTGTTGATTGCTGCCCACTGGGGTATAGTTAGCTACCAGAGTGTCAAAGGGCCAGTTGCTGAGAAAGCATACGTGAAGTGGAGTGATGCCCTCGTCATCACAGTATAAGGGTGTGAAAGTGCCTGCATCGTATAGCTTCTGCACCGAGGGAATGTCTCCAAGCCGAGCCAGCTGCATTATATCTTGGCTCACACCGAGCGCCGGCTCCGCGGTTGTGATATTCTTCATTTCTAGATTTCCATCATCTACGCTGAGCTGCGGAGCTACCGATGACCCCTTTCCGTTCAACATCAGGGGCGACAAATGCGAAGTATTCTTCACTTGGTCTTCGGCCGGTTGTGGTGCGTCAGGATGAGGCATCATGGTCCCTGTGGTAGCATTTTAATTTTCTAGATCGAACAGATGAACGGACGCAGGAACAACGAGGCCATGGATAAAGGGGCTGGTACTGACATCGTATATTTGGTAATACTCCTTGACAGGCAGATGTTGGTTGAAAAGGAGGAAATGCGACAATCCGAAGTTGAGGCAGTGCCAAGTACGAGGCTGAGCTGTCTGATGGTAGAGTACTGGGACGCGTCCTTTCCGCACCCAATGATAGCTGCTGGGCGAAGTAAGGTTAGGGGTTCTGGGTGGACTTGGGGTGTTGGGGCCGGGGTATCGTGCCGGCGAAATGATGCGCCGTTCCCACAAACAGTGGGTCGTCTTACTTCCATCGTGAACTGAGCCTCGCTGTCGATCAAGGAGAGGATACGGAGCAACCAACTGTACAATCCAACACTCCGACACTCCGACAGTGCATGGGGCGCCTGAGAAATACCTTGCCCACATTCAGAACAGCTTCGTAAGCATCGAACGAAGCGTCTCCAACATTGGCCATTGAGTCGCCTCCAAGCTGGGCTTCGCTCTACTGGCCATGTCCAAAATAACCCAAATAGCGGAGGCCTTACTCAGTCCCTCCCCTCTTGGGTTTCTTTTTGCCCTAATTGTCGTCATATCGATACCTATACTTTTGCATGGCTTTCTGAGCCGTGGAAGTGGCGTGGCTGCTCCTCCATCAATCTTACTGGTTGGGCCGAGCGGATCTGGCAAGACATCACTTCAGACTCTGGTAAGCTCGATGCAGTCGTTTGCAACCTTCCCTCAGCTTACATGATAATAGTTTGAGCGTGGAAAGAGCGCCCCTACCCATACATCGCAAACCCCGCTTGTGGCGGAATGCTCTCTGCCTGCCGGAGTTACTGCTGCCTCAGCGAAGTACCGTTCTGTCAACGACCCCTCACACCGAGTACGTGAGAAGTTTCTACTCCTCGACACACCAGGTCATGGGAAACTTCGCCACCATGCCTTCAACGCCGTAGGCAACACGAAGAATTTGAAGGGCATTATTTTTGTTGTCGATGCTGCCAATCTTCCAGCAGGTGATGAAGGCCTTAGACAAGCCGCTGAATATCTTCATGACACGCTATTACTGTTGCAAAAGCGCTTGACAGCCACCACATCTTCCAAGGACCCCAAAGGGATAGAGGTCTTGATTGCTGCGAATAAGATGGACCTCTTTACTGCACAACCGTCCGCAATTGTTAGAAGCCTATTAGAGAAGGAGATCGGAAAGGTGAGAAACTCGAAGTCTAAAGGACTTCTGGAATCAGGCATCGAAACCGCGGGCGACCTAGATGATGTGGATAGTGACGACTGGCTGGGCGAAACCGGGAGCACCCAGTTTAAATTTGAACAGCTGGAAGAGTTCAACATTTCTACCGAAGTTGCCGGTGGCTGTGCTTTGGGAGAGAATGAAGCAGATGTCCAGAAATGGTGGAAGTGGGTTGGGGATCGTCTGTGATCACATTTGCGACCATGACAACGAGCAGGAACAAAAAGGTTTCCCCGGCACGCTAATGTATTTCTGAGGATGCAGGCCACTTCGGTTCAGTGGCGTTGGAGTCGAGGTGGATAAGTGAAGCCTACCCCCATGCCCTCTCCCACTTGGGCCCCAATTCGAGAATGAATGGCCATCTCTTGTGGGGATATAGGGAGGGTGCCACGGGACGTCATGGCGGCCGAAAGGTTGCTGGGCATAAATCTGTCGTGGATTATTAAATGGATAATGCTGTAATGAAAGGATGCAATACTCATCCTGAGATAGTTAAAGAATAAATACATTTAATACGTGAAATAGGAGTTGTGTACATGGAATATATAACATGGAGTGGTCGTATAACTGAACCGTCGCATTTGTTCAGCCTTGTCATTGAATTGTCTTCGCAGCCTCGCGGGTCGATGCCCTCATCAACGCCGCCTTGAAGTATTAACATACTACCAGCCCTCCAAGACGGTTTAACATACACAGAAGGCGCTCAAATAAGAAATACGTGTTAGGTGTTAACATCGAAGGAACTAAAACATGTGGCATCTTCGCAGGAGATAAGTTGGAATACGATATGCCACCATGGACGTCCGGGCACAGAAGAACGAGCTGTTTCAACAGGTATCATCCCACTTCTCCCTAAGCACTCAAACAAATGGAAACTGAATTTCTAAGCTCAAACCGCCCTGTATTAAACTGAGTCAGCGCGCTCTTAACGCTGACGGCAGCGCAGCTACTCTGAAGGAGCTTCTGGAAACGACGTCGGAGCTTCTTGGCCTGCTTGAAGAGAAATGCCGCCGCAAAGATGCCGTCTTCGACGAGAAACTTGCAGACTACGTATTCTTTCCTCTTTCACATGTTCTTCGAGCATGTCAGAAGCGACCAGGTCGTTTGGCGGAAGCAGCGACAAAATGCGTACAGATATTGCTCCAGTACGGTTGGACAAACAATATCGGTATCGAACTTGGGCAACAGCTTCTAATTCTGTTCACCCTCTTCGCTGGTGGCGGCGCATCGTCGGATCCTATGCCAGAGGAGCTCAAGCTTGAAGCTTTCAAAGCACTCGCGCTTTTATTTGACGACCTTCGTCGAACGCCTAAAGGTGCCAATTCGATAGTCGAAGTATCTGTCATCCCCGCCCTTGGTCAATGTTTATCAACGATACTGGACGGGGTTACAGAAGGGCCATCCTCAGATATCCAAATTGAGGCACTCGAAGCATTAAAGGCCCTGTGGAGGTGCATAAAGGACCGAGACGCCCTTTCAACGTTCCTACCGGGGACGGTCTCTGCGTTGACAAAGTGTTTGATGCCAAACAATAAAAATCCGCGTTCTGTCAAAGTTCTTGTCATCTCTCTGCAGGCTCTCCAGAGCGTCCTTACGACTTCAATAGGTGATATTCACGTCAGAAGGCTGCCAGAGGACACCGACGTAGCTTCGGGTTCAAAGCCAACGACAACACTAAGCAAGTCATGGCTGACTGCGACTTCCGCGCAGGTAAAGCTTGCTCTTACCAATATATCCAAACTACGCAGCCATAAAAGCGAAGAGGTACGCCGCGAGCTCGAGCAGACATGCTTAATCCTGCTGGATGAGTGCAACACATCGTTAAAAGATGCCGCAGCTTTGCTTGTAGAGACATCTATGATAGTTGCGGCTCCCCAGGAAGACAGCCAACTGTCACAGGTCACGGGCTTGAAGGATCTCGCCATTATGTACCCATCAATTGGCGAACTAATTAATTCAACTGTATATAACTGGGAAACTAGTCTCCCACGCATTATTCAGTCATCCGATGATTCCGTCAAAGCATCCGCTATCCACCAACTTTCTCAAGCCAGGGCTCTCCTCGGCGCCGTTGACGCTGAGTCTAAAGTTTTGGACAATTCTATAACAGAGTCTCTCAGAGATAGTGTCATAAATATGCTTGATTCTTCGAAACCTGAGGTCGCCATCGAGGTAGTCCCTGTTGGCAATGACAAGAGTGGCACTTTGCCATTGACAGTCCAAAACACGTATACTGAGAAGTACCCGCCTCTTGTCCTGGAACACGAAAGCCAGGTGGAGACCCGAAATCAGCTCAATAAACTGGTCGACAATGTTGGGCGCCGGGAAGTCCAGCTCAAAATGACGAGCAAATTGCTCGAACAGATGTTCGACGCTTCGGGAAATTCTCTCCTGGCCTCATTTTGGTTATCCTTCCAGCTAATAAAGTCGGTGGCCTCAAAGACCGAAGATTTTGACGATTTTCTCACTTCTGATGTCACTTCGTCAGAAGAGCAAGAAGTTGCGAGGGAGGAGCTCTATAATTTTGCCGTCTCTATTCTCTCGGAGTCGGAAAACAGCGGTAATGACTGGAGGCTTCTTGCTGTTGGCCTTGAAGTTGTAGCATATTCCTCACAGCAAGCAGGAGATGAGTTCAGGGCAAACCTTGTTGACACCTTATATTCCGTCGTCCAGCTACTGGGTTCTGATAACTCTCACCTCAGATCCCATGCTATCACATCACTCAATATAATCGCCAAATCCTGCGGTTACAGTCAGACAAGCGAACTCATCGTTGACAACGTCGATTACCTTGTCAACGCTGTGTCTCTGAAACTCAACACTTTCAACATATCCCCACAGGTTCCACAGGTTTTGGTTATGATGATTCGAGTTACTGGGCCAACACTATTACCATACTTGGATGATGTAGTTGGCTCGATATTTGCAGCCTTGGACAATTTCCACGGCTATTCAAAACTTGTTGACAGCCTATTTTCTGTACTTGGTGAAATCGTACAGGAAGGGGCAGGGTCGGGGCAGTTGCAGCTTACATCAGGGACAGCAATAGACCATCAGAAACGGAAACCGGAGCCACCGAATTTCAATGATGTCCTCGAAATGCTTCGGAATATGAAACTAAAATCCTCTGCAGTGGAAACGGAGCACGAAGACTTTCCAAAGGCCCCCTGGAAGTCTGCCAAAGAGTTATTAGATGAAGCAGAAGCTCCTGGCGAGGAAGAAGGGGGTGAAGAGCCCCAGAGTAACAAGGAAGTTGCCAAAGCCCCACCAACGAAAGTTTACACGATGGTTGAAAGTATCGCCCGGCTTTCCCAACACTACCTTACCAGCGGCTCACCCTTTCTCCGCCTCCGACTACTTGACCTCATCAGCACTGCAACCGGTGCGCTGCACAGCGATGAAAATGCATTTTTACCCCTTGTGAACGACATTTGGCCTGTGCTCGTCAAGCGTCTTTACGACCCGGAACCATTCGTGGTGATAGGTGCTGCTAATGCCGTCAGCAAGATATTTGAGGCAGCCGGGGATTTCATGAGCACTCGGGTGCAGACCGAATGGCCTGACCTCATAAAACTAGTCAGGCAATGGATGAAGAAAGCAGACGGGGAAAGGCGAGGCAAGCACGGCAGAGGCACGCACGCTTTGAGTTGGCAGGTTTGGGAAGCTATGGTGGGGCTGGTTGTCGCTATTCTAAAATATGTCCGCATTAATGATGGTATGTTCGACGATGCTCTAAGCGTTTTGTCTGGTCGTCTGGAAAGAGAAGACGTCAGAGAAGCCCTGGAGACTATCAACGCGGAAGCGGTGTGGCTAGTTGATCTTGCACAAGGCCGCATTACAAAGAGGGATGTTCCTGTAACGGAGGGGTACGAATTTGCCAGCTGGGAAACATTATAGACTAGATGGCGGTGATGGCCTTGCTTCGAATCTTCAGAACAAGACTCGTGTTCGGCTGCTAAGAATATAACAAATTTTAAGTCAATCTATCTCCAGTTACAATGATGATATATATTCATAGATAGAGAATAGCTTCAATTTGAGGTAATCAAAAATATTAATTCGTAATCATCGGCGCAAGGTTAATGCACCCCCAAGAGCAGCTAACTTTTACAAGCGGAAAAGGAGTATTGAGTAGAGAGCAGATAATTAGACAACGGTGAAAACAAAACCCGAAGCTCAAAACAGTCAGACCAAGCAAATATGTGCGACCTTTGGACGCGAGACAATCCCCACATCCACCCCTTTAACAAGTAAATGGTTGAGCATGGCAGATCTCGTCATTTGGCCCAGTTTCGATGGTTTATTCCGAGTCATCATCATCCTCAGACTCAGCCTCAGCAAGCCAAGTCAAGAAAGTCTCTGCGGACTTACGGACCTTCTTGCTAGTCGGAAGGTCGATGTACTTCTTGCTAGCTCTGGTGCCCCATTTGGTGACAACATCCTCGGAGACAAGATCGTCATTGTAGTAAAGCATGAGGATCTTCGAGACTTGGTTGTAGACTTCTGGGTTCTCCTTGCCGCGCATGCCGATGAAACGCTCAGTGCCCCCCAGGAGGGCCTTCTCGTGGCGCTCAGAGGTGATCAACTATATCAGTCAGTGAATATTCATGATTGCTATTAGGAATATGGACATACCTTTTTCAGTAATCCAGCCCTCTTGGGGATTTGGGCAACAATGTTGTCATCGAACAAGGTCTGAGCGAGTACAAGTAGCGTACGGTGCTTTGTCTCAATGCCGAGCTCTTTAGCCTTAACATAAACATCGACATCATCAACCTTTGTAACGCTGCCCTTCTCCTCGGCCTCAGTCAAGATCCAGCTACCAAGCTGATCATAGGCCGAATTTCCGCCACCCTCGCCTTCCTCATCCTCGTCGTTATCGAGGACAAGTTTCTGCTTCAGGTCATCCGGCAGTTGTTGTTGACGAGCCTTCACAGCCTCGGCAGACATGTCAACTGTCCATGTATCGTCCCTGACTTCTTCTGGCTCTTCAATATCCAGAGCGCCGTTCTTGATGCGACTGGTAAGCTCGTCATCGCTTCCTGCCTCAAGGGCGCCGTCATCATTGGCTCCGTTGTCAGAGTTGCTGTCGTTGGGGCTGCTGCCCTTCTCGCCATCAGCATTGACAGTGCCGTTGCCGTTCTCCTTGGCCCTGCGGGCAGCTTTGCGCTCGGCCTTGTCTTTCTTGCCCTTCTTGGGCTGGTTCTTCAGGATGAAGCCGCTCAATTTCAGGCGGAGGTCAACATCTGAGCGCTGACCGCAAGCCTTGCAGTCAAGTACGATATTTCCATCCTTCAAAACTACTTCGGTCTCGGGGTTCTTGCACTTCTTGCAAAGCACAAACTTTGAAATAAACCCATCGAGGTAATCCTGCAGCTTGCTGGCCTCGTGGGCGCCATTTATAATCCAGCGGTCATCAGCTGGGTTGCTGTTTGTCTGGGCTCCAAGTTCGAACCCGAAGTATTTGATGACATATGCACCGGGACGAGCGAGAGACTGGGCAACGCTGCTCAGGTTGACGATGACAGTCTTGATGCCATTTCCTTTTCCCTCGATCTTGGACTGGATCTTCTCCATCTTGTATCGGTAGAAGGGGTCGCTGACATCGCGACGAATGTTGACGGTAGCCATGATTGCGGTTGAAGTTTTCTAATGCAAGCTTTCAGGAGCGGTTTTTCTATTGGTAGCGGCGACTGAAGACGGTGGCTGACGATACATGTAGAGGCAGGCCGGCTCGTTTCGAAGGGTTCAAAGCAACAGCTAAGTTGATGGTTTAAAAATGATTCGTCTCACCGTAACATGTGTTGTGATGGTACTGTGAGATGTCGAAGGAGATATCGGATTATCCGTTGGAGCAGAAGTAAGGGCTACAAGGTTTCCGCGGTATACGGAATGGTTGCAGCTCGAGGGGCGGCTGATGTCTGAGGTCGTTGGCGTGTTGTGTGAGATACATATAACGCAGTTGTGCCACTAGACGTGCTGTCCTATGGTTTGGGTGATTCGGTGGTAGAGGATGCCCTCTTTTCTAACAGGTCCCGGCCGTGGGGAGAGTCGTAGAAGCGTTCGATAATATCAGATGGGGGAAGCTCGATGAAGGGCCTCGACGGGTGTGAAGGGGGGTCGCGGATGGACGGAGAGGCCAGATAGACTCCTGCCTGTCTGTTTTTTGTTCGGGGATGGAGCGGCAGTTGGGTCGAGAAGAGACTCCTTAATCGTAGGACTGTCGTGAGATTTGATGAAGACTAACGTAGCCTGGCGAAGGTTTTCGGGTGTGGGTGGGGGAAGGAGAAATTCTTTGTGTGTTGATGGATTGTGAAGGGGTGGGTCAGGGAATTGGAAAGAATTGTTCAGTGGAGAAGGGAATTGTATTTTGTATGTAGAAATTAGTTTTTGCCTGAGGTGGCACTATACGACACTATACGACACTACTGTAGTGTATAGTTAGTGGTTGGTGGTAAGTTGCGAGTTAAGCCAGCACCAAGCAAAAGGGATAGAAGTATACTGCAACTAGGAGTACAAGTAAAAGTATGGAAAGTTGGCGCTGTTTGGTTGTATCTTTAGCAGATAAGAACCTGGAGGCGGAGAGTTTTGGAGTTGGGGACCGCGGCAAAAATTTAGGGTGTGGGTGAGTTAGGTGGCGTGGTTGGATGGTTGGTGGTGCCAACTACTGGTATGGCTCTGCACCGATACTTGTCCTGTGGCGCAGATTACAGTTTGAGAGTTTGTACCCCGAACATAGTCCTGCATGCACTCTACTTTGCAGGTACACCAACGGTCGCCTGGCACGTGTTAGCCAGTGTATATTGCACTGCAGAGCATATCTGGAATATATAGAATATCCAGGATAAAATCTCCTAATTTCCATGCATGCCCAAGAAACTACTCACGCGCTGCAGTCGAAGCCGTACATATTTCTATAGATTTGCAGGTTTGGGATGGTTAAGGGCTGAAACAATATATCTCTCACGTGACTACGTGTTCCCCGCAGCTTTGGTCCCCGATATATCCCCGAAATCCCCCACCATCCCACCACGCGCTACGAGTGCCCGATTGGTCTTCAACAGCTCAAAAGCCCAAGGCCAAAACCCCAAAAGTCAAGATGCCCAGATCAATAGACTACTCTCTGTACCTGGTCACTGACTCCACCCCCGCCATTCTGGGGGATGCCAGTCTTGTCGATGTCGTGGAAGCCGCTCTGGAAGGCGGCGTCACCATCGTTCAGTATCGGGATAAGACCACCGAGACTGGCGTAATGGTCGACACTGCCAGGCGACTTCATGCTGTGACGAAGAAATACAATGTCCCTCTTCTCATTAACGACCGTGTCGATGTGGCGCTCGCGGTGGGCTGCGAGGGTGTCCACATTGGCCAAGATGACATTGGTGAGATCATTTTTCATATAAAGCTTGGTCTCTTGCTAAATACGGCGTAGATATCAAAACTGCCCGACGTCTCCTTGGGGATTCGGCCATCATTGGCCTCACAGTAGCATCCGTTGAGCAAGCACTACAGGGGTGCGATGACGGGGCCGACTATCTCGGTATTGGCACAATATTTGCTACTCCAACGTAATTTTCTACCATTCTCATTTTGTATTCACTCTTGTCTGACAATCCCCAAGGAAGACGAACACTAAGGACATAATTGGCACTGCTGGCTGTCAAGCGATCCTAAAGGCAATGGCCCAAAACCATAGCAATGTGGGAACCGTATGCATTGGCGGTATCAATGCTAGCAACCTCCAACGGGTCCTGTACCAGTCAAGTGACAGTAACAAGAGCCTCGATGGCATTGCCCTTGTCAGCGCAATAATAGGTGCCAAGGACCCCAAAGAGGCAGCTCAAAATCTGAGGCACCTTGTCAACACCCCCCCTGCTTTTGTAGCTGTCTCTCCGGCAGACTACTCTGGTGTTGAGAATGTGACCGGAATACTGGAGGCTGTCCCTTCTGTTATAAAATCCGTTAACGAGACCAACCCTCTTTGTCACAATATGACAAACCTTGTTGTGCAGAACTTCGCTGCCAGTGTTGCGCTGGCAATTGGAGGATCCCCAATTATGTCAAACCACGGCGACGAGGCATCAGACCTCGCCAAGTTAGGGGGAGCCTTGGTTATAAATATGGGCACTGTAACACAGGAAGGCCTGAGGAACCACTTACTTGCCTTGCGAGCGTATAACTCACAAGGAGGCCCTGTCGTTCTGGACCCGGTGGGGGCAGCAGCAACATCTGTCCGGAAGGCTGCATTGAAAACTCTAATGGCGGGTGGTTATTTTGATCTGATCAAGGGGAATGAAGGTGAAATACGTCAGGCGTGGGGGAAAGGTGATGTCCAGCAACGAGGTGTGGACAGCGGTGCAAGCATGCTCGACGGCAAAAGCAGGGCAGCTCTAGTCCGGGACCTGGCTGAGCGAGAACGGAATATCGTTTTGATGACTGGCTCAACAGACTATGTGAGCGATGGCAGGAGAACAATTGCGATTAAGAATGGGCATGAATATCTTGGCCGGATAACGGGTAGTGGGTGCGTTCTTGGAACTACCTTATCTGCAATGCTCGCTGTCCACCGACATGACAAGCTTATCGCAGCCGTAGCTGGACTGCTGCTTTTTGAGATTGCCGCTGAGTATGCTGCGCAACGCCCGGATGTCAAGGGTCCTGGAACGTTTGTGCCCGCATTGATTGACGAGTTGGATAGAATCCGGCAGAGCAATGCCGAGGGTGACTATAGCTGGCTGAGCCGTGCGGACATCAGCCTGGTTAGTTTTGAGTAAATACAAAATACCAAATATATGAGGCACAGCTACGTTATATTCATAGCAAAAAATAAACAGTTTATCGTATTTTATTTGCACCCGAAAGTGATTCCTCAGTGATGACATGTGGAGTGGTTCACTAAGAACCGGATGCGGGGTAACCCTCCCCGCATCGGCTGTCTGGATGCTCGGCTTTGGCCCCTCCATCAATCGGGGATCTGGACCCGCAGGCAGTTCCGCAGCGTACATATAAGACAAGCTTGAGCCTAGAATTCCCCGAATACAAGTCACCGAATACCACATTAAATACCGATTGGCACCAGCCCCGAGTTGTCGGAAATCCATACATCCATAGCCATGGCACAAGTAGTTACACGACGCCTTGGTAAGTCACTCTCCAGCGTTCCGCAAAAGCAATTGAGTTCCTAACAATCCAATAGCAAGGCCAGCACTCTTGTAAGCCATTCCTCCTCCAAAGCATAATTGCCCTCGCCGAGTTTCAACATCTTCGCCGCCACCGGACCCCGTACCAAACGCAATCTAACAGGCCATAGCATCTGCGACATCCAAGAGAAGTTCCGTCCAGCAGTATGGGAGTATGACAAGATGTAAATGCCCGCCTCTCCACCAAATCACCACACACTAAACACCGCCCAGAATCCTCACCACCCAAAAGCTTCTCCGCGCCGCCTCCATCCTCAACATCCCCATCTACGCCACCACCCAAAATGCAGCCCGCCTCGGCCCAACATGCCCCGAGCTCAACCTCTCCACCGCCGTTGAAGAAGTCGACAAGTCCGCCTTCAGCATGTGGCCCTCCCTGCGCCACCATTTCTCCCCCGGCGCACCTTCTGAAATCGTCATCGTCGGTATCGAGAGCCACATCTGCGTGACGCAGACGGCGATAGACGCGCTCGCGAGCGGACATAAGGTGTACATCCTCGCGGACGGCGTGAGCAGCTGCAATCCCCAGGAGATTCCGATTGCCCTGGCGAGACTGAGGCAGGCTGGTGCGGTGGTCACGACGAGTGAGAGCTGGCTGTATGAATGTATGGGGGATGCGAAGCTTCCTGCGTAAGTTGATCTGGATGTGTTATTGGAAGGGTGGAGCTGACATTTTGGTAGATTTAAGCAGATTGCTGGAGTGGTGAAGGATACGAGCAAGGATACAAAGAGGACAATGGAGACGCTGCTTAGCAAGATGTAGAGAGAGCGACTGTTCTCTGTAACATTACGAGGAGTTTCTATGCGCGAGGTCTAGAGTTCGAGGTTTGATGGGTGTTGGGGCTATAGATTTCCTTTGGCGGGGCGGCCCAAACTAGATGGTGGTTTACTGCGAAATTTGATAGTTAAGAAACAAGACATAGCACAACATATGCTCATCTTCAGATAATCGACTGGGTCTGGAATGGTACGCTTTACTGTTGGGATGCTAGTGTGGATGGCAGGCTCACATTTCATAGTGAAATTCGGAAATAAAATGTCACAGCATTGAAAATACTCTGATTCATCTACCAGGGCATCGTAAGATCCCTCTCTCACATCCAGCCCCTCTAGGTATTGCTAGATAAATCAGTATCAAATCATCACAAAATCTATTACTCGGTCGTAAGATCTGATTTCGAATTTGAAGCCTTCATCCAGCCAAACGCTGAAGCCCCACCAATCGGGTTTGAGGGTCGACGAGCACCAGTAACAGGCCATGCCTCTTTATGAGACTTTTCCTCCGAAGTCGTTTTCTTAGATTCCCAGCGCGAGGATGCGTTGCTATCAGTAAGACTAACCTGGCTCTTACGCCTGGAGGTATCATCCTCCAACGGACTACTTGGCGGGGGCTCATAGACATGTCGTGCACCAGAAGTAGAACGGCCGTTCTGAAGCACTTTTGACGGTTTCAGAACTTTCATGCTTCTGTTACCACGGCCGGGTTTGTTGTAGCCACTCGCAGACACTGTATCCTTTTGAGGATCGCCGTCGGTTTTTGGTAGCCCGCCATTTCGCCAGGAGCCCCATCTTGCCCCAACGTCATTTTCTTTGCTCGTTGCCGACTTGATATCTTGCTTGCTGCTGGTTACTCCTTCGGCATGAATACCAGTTGTAGTGGAGCGAGATTCAACCCGCCCAGGACTATTATCAGCTGACACAGGTCCCACGACAGGACTATACCCATTTCGCTGGTCCGATACATGTTTCCCATCCTCAAAATCGTGGCGTGAAGGTTCCGACGATGGTGTCGCATTCGGATCAGCAGA
The DNA here is from genome assembly GCA_000750755.1 of Pseudogymnoascus sp. VKM F-4513 (FW-928). Classification (NCBI taxonomy): domain Eukaryota; kingdom Fungi; phylum Ascomycota; class Leotiomycetes; order Thelebolales; family Thelebolaceae; genus Pseudogymnoascus; species Pseudogymnoascus sp. VKM F-4513 (FW-928). Next base: position 16,716 of record JPJW01001059.1, read on the forward strand.
CTGCATAGTCTCGCTGGGTGCGTCATTCCGTTCTTCGTTCTCATTACGCATAGAAGGGAGTGCAGATCTGATGTCTTTATCAGCAGGGGTGAATGGAAGAGCTGCCCCTTTCAGCTCGATTCCTTCGGGCGAATTATTCATAGTGCAGATGTTTTTGAAGACGTTATCATCCTCTGGCCGCACAAATGGCACAGAGAGCTTTTCACGGCTATCCCCGTAAAGAGTCATAGTGTTTTGCGAGAGGAGAAGGTCAGCACTATGTGCTCTCAATGTATCACTTCCCAGGAAAATGTGTATGGCTTTCGGACGCCGTGATGACGAACGTTGGTTAATGCCGGTAACCTCAAAGTTGACGGTTAACGCAGGTAATTGTGGAGCAGGGCTATTGGTCCGAGATGATGGCTGCATTATAACAGCCTCTGGAAGGTAAACAGGTAGTGTGATGGCAGGGAGGCCTCTGGAGTTTTGTTGAATGCGGTCCACATACCCAAGCTGTTTAACGAGGGTATACTCCAATGTCGATTTGTGAGAACCGGTGCAAACATCGGCATAGAGTAGGGTATCATGAGAGAAAGTTTCGTTCAGCCAGCATCGTATAATACATGGGACGTTTCCAAGTATGAATAGGCCTGGAGGTGGCTCCGGGATATCCAAGGGTGATGGGTCATCCTGGCCTCCAATCACAAAGTTAGTATCAAGGCCCAGGCTGCTGGTACGGCCTGACGCTGCAGAGTACATGGAACGAACAGAATGGCCTGCGGAGCTATGTCTTCCATCTGACTTATGTGAGAGTGTCCTTTCCATAGGGTGACTACCAAAACCACTACTTGGGCGAGTAGGGCCGAAGTCGCCTGATGTACGAGATGATTGCGCCCAGTTCGATCCCTGAGTGGCACTGACATCAAAGCGTACGCTATTCGCTCGTGATGCTCCGCGTCGTACTGGCTCCTCTTCCGCATCGAGGCGCAAACTCCCGAGCAATGATTGTCCATGCTCGTCATCGAAGTCATCAAAAACTTGGGACTGGGACGAGTGTACCGGACCTGATGGTTACGGATCAGCATGGAAGTGGGTCATGGGACTGTGGTATCTACCGTGCTGAGGTGTGCCGTTTAGAACTCCTGGGAATGGAGGGTTCCAGACAGACTTGAGCGCCGCATCATCTGCTTGCCTCCGCTCGAGCCGCAATATGCGATCTGCGTGGTTGATCTGAACCGCATGAACATGCTTTACATCCATCTCCAGATGGTATAAGCTTTCTTTTGTCGGAGAGAAATGCCCGTCCATTCCTATAGCGTAACTATCAAGGGAAGAGCAGCGTATTTCGTACGACTTCCAGTTCTAAGCATGAATGGTCTACCATGGACCTTAAAGACCCAGTCGCTCTGACCCAGGCCCGGCCGCTTGTTGTGTTCTACTCTCTCTTTCGGCCCAGCTCATGGGTAGGATATCACCGATCGCCGCCGGCTGCTTGCAAGGTCGGCAGTTTTAAATTATTCGTCGATCAATAGGGGAGGTCTATCCGGTGGTGGTGCCAGTTCGCGCGCAAGTCACAATAGGGACGATGGAGGTTGGTCGAGGTGGTCTGTGGTTGTTTGACGGCCACTCTCTACTCCGGTATCTTGAGTGTATATAACAGGCAGCGCCACAAGTTGATGCGGGAAGGTAAGATGGAAGGCTGATCTAGATCTCAAGCTGTAATAGGCGGTGGATGGTGTATCTGGAGTTGTTGGGGTTGAACTGGTTAGGAAACAGAGTCGTGGAATGTGAAGGACCTGGCTGGTTTTGAGATAGGGTGAGTGAAGTTGAGTCGGGAGTCTACTGAACTGAGACGTGGAGTGTGTTGATCTGGAAGAAAGAAGATGAAATATAGGATTCGTACGACTGGAATCTAGGGGATGTGAAACTCTAGAGGTGTAGATGTGCGAGTAGGAGTTTGACAGTCTTGTTTCTCCAAAATGGTATGAATGGGGGTAGATGCGGTTGTATGTAGTACATCAATGGGCTCTCCCCTTATCTTGTCCAGCTACCAGTATCCAATGTTATCGGTAAATAACGGTCTGCCACTCTCTGGTATCACAATAAAAACGGTCTCAGAACAAAAGGTGTATATAGTGCACAAGGGTACGACCAAGGTAAGACAGCCTGCTTTCCAAGGCTATCTCATCTCACACAAACCCGTGCTCTCCTTGTTCATAGCTCTATAACCCTACCATTACTCTTTTATACCCCGATATATACTCAAGGCTTTATTGTAGCTACAAATCTCCATACTTATGATCAAAGTGTACATCAAACGAAGTTGACATCGACTCCGCAAGCCGTCATAGCGCCCCGACCCGCTACTCGTACAGGCGTAGTGTCTAGCTCGTTTGTATAGCTCCATCACAAGGCTATCGATCACTTCGCAGGAGACTTTCTTCCCCGCTGGACTGGTTGGCATGTAGTGCAGTTTGCCATACCGCCATATACCAAGTCTACCTCCGACTGCGCCTTCTGATCATGCTTCAGCTTCTGTCACGACCTCTGCTTCGCGTTTACTAGAGCGTCTCTTCTCGAAGGTGCCTCGATTCCCAGAACAATGAAGGGTGACGATCCGAGTCCGGTCGACACTTCAACGCCTCCGTCACCAACAAGTATTAGGCAGAATCCGAATTCAAAACGCTATAGGTCTCTGTTATTGCCTTCTAGCAGCAACCTTGGCGCTGCCAGAAGTGACGCAGAACAGAAAGATGACGAACATACACCGCTCCTCAGAGGGGCAATGAGCACGAGTCACATGCGCATAGGGGATGGGGGCTCTACTCCAAAACCGCGCCTCTCGAGGCACCATAGCGGAACAGGTACTATATTATAAGCCCCTTCTGTCGGATAATATAAGATCTCTTTGTGGTTCAGCACAGCTAACGAGGCGTCACAGGCAGCCTCCGACACCATAGCCGAAGCAACTCATGGGGCCAGCGTCTTGCCCTGGCGCTCAATACCGACCGAAATACCTCGAAATCTTATGACCACGATCTCAGAAGCTCAGGAACCCTTGATGACCGAGTCTGGTATGATCAGTTTACGTCTACCGACTGGGTCCACGACAATATCGCAGACGCCTACCGTGTCAAGGCACTCCGTGCAAGGAAAGACTTTGCAGGACGAGTATGGGCATTCCTAGACGGCTCTCAGGGATGGATTTTGAGTGCCCTGGTCGGGTGTACAACTGCTTTGGTAGCATATATTGTTGACATTTCCGAAGCCCCTACCTTTGACTTCAAGGAGGGATACTGTTCGGACGGTTGGTATCTGAGTGAGAAGGTAAGTTCTGGTTGCAATAATTCTGGACATATCGGTACTAACTCTCTTCAAGAAATGCTGCCCAGGAGGGGACCGGTGTGCCGCCTGGCGAACTTGGTCTGAGGTCATAGAAGTACCCGGGGTTAACGGGGAATTGACCGAATTCGTCATTTATGTTCTTTTGATGATCGTTTTAGCGTCCTTATCGTGCCTCATTACTCTTTCGACGAAGACTGTTGTGCCTTCAACCTACCGAATCTCAACATTTGACGAAAATCTGGCTGCAGTTCCTCAGAGAGATAATGAGGAGGGTGGCAGCCCAAAGCAAGCCAAGGCTGCTGAACAGAGCTCGTCTTCTATGATCTATTATCCAGCCGCAGGAAGTGGTGTTGCGGAGGTCAAAGTCATTCTCAGCGGTTTCGTTCTACACGGCTTCCTTGGTGTTAAAACTCTCATAACCAAGACATGCGCTCTTATTCTCAGCGTGGCATCCGGGCTCAGCTTAGGCAAAGAAGGTCCATTCGTGCATATAGCTGCATGCATAGGGAACATCTCTTGCCGGATATTCAACAAGTACGATTACAACGATGGGAAAAGACGTGAAATCCTCTCTGCCGCTGCGGCTTCTGGTGTTGCCGTTGCATTCGGGGCGCCAATTGGAGGCGTACTATTCAGTCTTGAAGAAGCTTCATATTTCTTCCCGGCGAAGACTTTGTTCCGAACTTTCTTCTGCTGCATTACAGCGGCCCTGTCTCTGAAGTTTCTAAATCCGTATGGAACGGGCAAGATCGTCATATTCGAGGTGAGGTATCTAACGGATTGGGAGTTATTTGAAATGATACCATTTCTAGCGGTTGCCGTGGTTGGTGGTGCCGCAGGTGCTCTGTTCATCAAAGCGTCATATTACTGGGCTCGCTCCTTCCGCAAAATACCGTTGGTGAAGAAGTGGCCGCTGTTGGAGGTGGTCCTCGTTGCTCTCGTAACCGGATTGATAAGCTACTGGAACATTTTCACGAAAACCCCTGTGGCGAAGTTACTGTTCAACCTTGCCAGTCCATGCAGCCCAGACGACTTGGATTCAATGGGTCTATGTCCCGAAAGTATTGCAGATATCGACTCCATTCTGAAGCAACTAACGATAGCCTTTGTTATCAAGAGCTTTCTGACAATCATTACATTTGGCATTGTACGACCTGCTCCCCCTACACTACGTACTTTAGAGGTGGTGCTAACACGTCGATCAGAAAGTTCCCGCTGGTATATATGTGCCTAGCATGGTTGTAGGCGGCCTCCTTGGGAGGATAGTTGGCCATTTTGTTCAAAGACTAGTGCTTCAATTTCCGAATGCCGCGATTTTCGAGCAGTGCGCAGCTCATCTAGACGGCACTTCGTGTATCACCCCGGGTGTCTACGCGCTTATTGGAGCCGGCGCCACTATGTGCGGAGTTACTCGCCTCTCTGTTACGCTTGCCATCATCCTTTTTGAGCTGACTGGTAGCCTTGATTATGTTCTGCCGTTCTCTCTGACCATTCTCGTTGCGAAGTGGACCGCGGACGCTGTCGAGCATCTAAGCATTTATGTAAGCTTATCTCCCAGCCTCTTTGGCGTACATCTGCTCATGTCATCAGGATCTTCTCACGAATATGAATTCATACCCATTCCTTAATAACAAGACTAAGCCTGTCTTCACATCCGATCTCGCTGATATCACACCTCGCATGAGACGGGAGAGAGTCATTGACATCTCCTCGTCGCCTCTTGTGTCCGCCAGGTCCTTGCGAGACAAGATACGGATACTTCACCAGGCTGGAGAACTTGATGGAGGGCTCCCAATTCTTAGGCAAGACATTCTAGTTGGGCTGATTCCAGCGCCAGATCTTGAATTTGCCTTGGACAGCCTACCAGATGAAGACAATGATTTATGCCTGATGGCAGCCGTGAAATCTTTTGATGACGACGAAGATGAAACACCTGATCCGACTGATTTCACTTCATATATTGATCCGGTAGGCATCCAGATGATGAGCGGGCCTTATTCTAGTGCTGACTTTGACAGGCTCCTGTGGCTCTTGACATTCGTTCCGAGATGGATTTGGTATATGAATGTTTTGTCAAACTTGGGCTTCGCTATATCTGCGTTCTGCGTGAGGGTCGTTACGCAGGAATGGTAAGCCACCCTGCTTGTTAATATCTGACAACTAGCTAACGATTCCAGTTGCACCGCAAGGTGTTTGTAAAGTACGTAAGGGAATTAGAGGAGAGTGGCCATTGAGCATGTGCCATGCTGCTCTCGGTTTGTCGTTGCGTCGCATTGGGTTGCCTTATCCGCATGTCATAGGCGTAATTGGGGTATATTATAGTATAAACTGCGTGTTGGTGCGCCACAATGTGTGAGCTGGTATATTTGCATCGATTACATGCATGTTAATTCAATTTTCATAATTAGGACGTGATAGTCACAGTAATTACTTGTTGGTTGTGTGTGGGCCATTTTTTTTTTTTTTTTTGTATATTATATTTCATGTTTCGAAATAATCCAACAACACCGCATACTCAAACACGGTTATCATACACGGCCTTAAGGCACACTCATAAGAGTATATAGTCACAAGGCGCTTCTACACGAAGCCATCCCCATTGATCCACACCCCCATTCATAGTCTGGAGGTTGGCCAAACCACACTATACCCTGTACCCCTCCTTCGCAAATACCAAAGTCGCATTCGTGCCGCCAAACCCAAACGAGTTCGAGATCGCAACATCAACCGACTTATCCTGCGCATGAAGCGGCACATAATTAAACCCCCGATCCGGATCTGGGCTATGCAAATTAAGCGTTGGCGGCAGAACCCCCTCCTTAATAGCCATCACCGCGAATATTGCCTCCACCGCCCCAGCAGCGCCCAGCAGATGCCCAATAGCCCCCTTCGTACTGCTCACCGCCACATCTCCCTCCTTCTCCACCCCCTCCTCACCAAGCATCAACGTCCCAATCGCCGCCGCCTCCGCAGCATCCCCAATCACCGTCGACGTCGCATGCGCATTCACATACCCCACCTCCCTGGGTTTCACCCCCGCCGCCCTAAGCGCGCGCCGCATCGCCAGAAGAGCTCCCGCCCCATCCTCCCGCGGCGCAGTCATATGGTACGCATCGGCGCTTGACCCATATCCCAAGACCTCGGCATATATCTGCGCGCCCCGCGCCTTCGCGTGCTCGAGTTCCTCAAGCACCATTACACCTGCGCCCTCACCCATTACAAACCCATCGCGCCCGCTGTCGAAGGGTCGGCTGGAGGCCGCGGGGGTGGAGTTGTAGGCGCTGGAGAGGGAGCGGGAGCGCGCGAAGCCGGTGAGGGAGAGGGGGTGGATGCAGGATTCGGAGCCGCCTGCGACCATGACGGTTGCGTCGCCGAAGGCGATGAAGCGCGCGGCGTCGCCGATGGAGTGTGCGCCTGTGGTGCAGGCCGTGGAGACGGAGTGGTTGGGGCCGAGGAAGGAGTGGCGCATGGAGATGTGGCCCGCGGCGAGGTTGATGAGGAGTTTGGGGACGAAGAGGGGAGAGACCTTTTTGTAGCCCTGGTTGCAGAAGTTAGTTTTGGTGTTATTATATTAATACGAAGGGGATAATGGGGAGAAGAGGCTGGACTAACGCCTTTGTGGTAGGTGATGGAGGTGTCGTATATCTCTTCGAAGTTACCAATCCCACTCCCTAGACAGACACCCGTATCCTGAGCCCCAATACTCCCAGGTTTAGGATTCCACCCCGCATCAGCGAGGGCCATATCCGCAGCAGCAATGGAGTACTGAGTGTACTTGGCCATCCGCCGCTGGTCCGCTCCAGAAAGCCACTCGTCCGCATTCCACAACAGGTCCTTCAACGACGCTTTGCTGTCCTCGGTTTCATTTTTCGGCACAGACTCTGTCAAACTCTGTCTGGATTCTATAGGCACAAGCCCGGCAACCCTGCTCGGAATAGGCCTGTACTCTTCGGTGTCAGGCGTGGAAACAAGTCCGCTCTTCCCAGCGACAATCCCTCGCCACGTCCGCGATAATGAAGCGCCCAGCGGCGTTACGGCGCCAAGGCCGGTGATTACTACGCGGCGCATCGGATGACCATTGAGTTCCAGTAAGGCTCACTCGTTCTTCGAGCGGAAGCCTACTCAGCGCGGTGGTTGATATAACTTTGGGTTTTGCTTGGATGACATAAATTGAGGCGAGGCTGAGATGCAAGGCTCGGCTCGGCATAAGCCGCCATCGGCGGTGGGTGGCTGGCGCCTCCAACACTCACATAGTCAGAGTATGGAAAATGAACGGTATCATTCAAGAGGCATGACGCTCTACTATCATAGCTATGCTCAAAGATATACCCAGTCGTGAATCGTGACTATGAAATAACCACCCCAATTTCGACAAAAACTCCGTCGCCATGCGCTGGGCAAACGCCTATCTATCACCGCTGCTTTTCATCTCATTCCACATCCTGTCCACAATCTGAAATACCTGCGTGACTCCTTGCATCTTCGCTTCGTCGATACCATGTCCACCAAGCTTTTGCTGAATCTTATCCGGATGCCATCGCACTCTTTCCAGCTTGAGCGTCTTCACCAAATCCGCTTGGTCGGGTTTTCCTGCCGTCGGCGCATTCAAGAAAAACGTTTCCACCTCATCCTTGCCCAAATCCTCTATATTCCCGCTCCAAACCGGCCACGGGATGGTAGAAGCACCGGTGGTACTACCCCGAAACACCTCCCACAACTCCTGATACCCAGTCCACTTCTGACTCCACCCCTGCATCCGCTCAGCCTTATCCTTCCTCTCCCGTCCCCTCTTCAAGCTCTCTTTAATTTGCCTCCGGAACGCCTCGCTCTCTCTCTCCTGCTTCCTCGTCTCCTCCGCCATCCTAGCTTGCTCCTTCTTAGCCCTATCCCTCCTCTCCTTCTCTTCAATCATATGCTGATGCGTCTTCTTGTACATCTCCGCGCGTATATGAGCCGCATACTCGTCATCTGTCATCGCCTCTAGCGTCCCCGTCGTCGGGTCCATCTTGACCGGGTCTATCTGGGGGATCGGCTGTCCATATACTCCCTCCCAAAACTGCGCGCCCTCATCGTCTGCCATGGCGTCAAAAAGGCTTTCGCGGAACATCGCATCGGGGTCCAGGTATTCCCCAGACGAAGTGTTGGGAAGCTGCGACTCATCGCGCAGGCTTGGCTCGTCCGGAGGCTCGGATCGCTGACGCTTGGAGCGGTGGGTACTTTGGAGATGCTTGTGTCTATCTCTGTCATGGCCGCGATGATCGGGCTTCCTCTTAGCTGACTTGAATCTGAATCTTGACCGCTGAGTCTTGCCCAGGTCGTCTTCATTCTCCTTGCCCTTCCCCTCGGCTTCCTCGCGAGTCTCAGATCTACCCCGCCTGTCGTCGTCTACATCCATAGGTTCCATAATGTGTAAGCGGCTGGCTTGCAGCTCGCCCGTAATTGTTTAGTTGTTGCTCGTACTGCACATCATCGCAAGGCCTGCTGAGAATGATCCAGTAGGGTTGCTGAATTGCTTGTGATGCTGTGCCGTGGGAGCTGTTGGAGCTGTTGGAGTCAACAACAAGGGAGGGGTTCTCGGTGTTTCGCCATCATAGATCCGTCTCTTATCGATAACACTAGTGTAATCGCCAACTTAATGTCCAGCCACCAGCCCTGTGCATTGAATGCGACAAGACAACATCAAACTACAGTTTAACCGCCTGGGAATCTGCAACAGCAGAGCCCTCAATTCACTTTCACAATGAGTGGCAATGGCCTTTCATATGGCCTTAACCTCACAAAAAAGTCGAAGCCCATAGGCTTCCGCCCGCCACCCGGAAAGAGGAAGCCCATCTTCGATGATGGCGACTCTGACGACGACAACACCAACAGCGGCGCCGCCGTCGAAGAAATCGGCGAATTCGGCGGCCTAGACACACCCTCCAGCAAGCCCTCCAAACCCTCCAAGCCTTCCTCCAAGCCCTCCTCCAAACCCCCC
>JPJW01001064.1:0-17970 GCA_000750755.1 Pseudogymnoascus sp. VKM F-4513 (FW-928)
TTAGTAAGAGTAGGAGTGAGGGTGATTTTGAGAAGATTGATGTTTCTGAGGGGACTGGCGAGGCGGGTGCTGGTGGGAAGAAGGAGCCGGGAGGGTGGATGCCTTGGGGATGGGGAGGGAACCCAGCAACGGAGGGAGAGGCGAGAAGCGGCGGGGTTGACAAGGGGGACAAGGGGCTATGATTCCTGATTGCCATTTGTATTGGGGGATGAGACTGAGGAGTTTTGGGTCCAGCGTTATAAGATGTTGCCATCTATTTGATGGTTGACCGTGTGTTGGCTCATCGAGTCGACAGAATTGGCTTGTGTAGACCTTAGAGGTAGAGCTCGGGCTTGGGACCTACTGTATGTGTGTTGGCGTTTTTGCGGTTTTATGGGCATTGGGCAAGGAAGGTCCGCACTCTCTTTAAGGTTGCATCGGCTAGATTGGTTTTGGATTGGAGGGGCTAATTAAACTGTCTCTGTATATATGACGGATCTGGGGATCCAGACAGTCCGGTATCTGGAATTCACTGTGTGCTTAATCTAGAATGCATCTGTGCCGGAAACGCGCATTAGTTGTGCAAGTAATCGTTGAAAGAACGAACACCATGCCGAATAAAAGAGAACATTGCTTGATTTGTCAATCGAGCTACATACTCTACATCCCCCACACTCATTGCCTTGTTGAATCCGACCATCGCCACCGAAAACACCCGCCCATCATTAAGTCACAAGTCCACCCCCACCCCATCACTCCCCGCCATCCAAACGACGTGCACATCATGCAAACAGCCATATCATAACAGGTATCGTAAACAAAGCCAAACAGCCAGCCACATAAACCACCTCAACCCTACACTCACAGAACCCCGTTCGCGCCAACTCCATTTGCGACCCCTGAATCGGTCTCCTCCTTCTTCGGCGCCTCGCTCTCGCTCCTCTCAGCCTCCATATGTCCATTCGCTCCCTCCTTCACTACCTCCCCATTAACCTCTCCATCCTCCAAACCCTGCTGCTTCGCAAGATCTTCATACTCCGGCTCCCCCCTCCTCACCTCTACAAACCCCACCCTAGGAACTCTCATCGACGGAAACGGTGTCGGTCCAACCACAGCCGTCTTCGCACCTTGCTCGCATACTAGATCCCCATTAACATACGACTTCGTGCCAGGTGTAAAGCCCATGTACGATTCGCAATCAGGGTCCTGCGTCCACTTGGCCGGCACGGCCAGGCGGCCCAGCCAACTCTCATCGGGAAGTGCCTCATGATATTGGACGTCGAGCGGGATGTTGCGCAAGTGGGGGATGGATGGCGCGATGAACATCAGATCTGCGACCTTGACAAAGAAGAGGTCTAGGCCGAGGAAGAGCGGCATGGTACTCTTGCGCATAGCGTCCGCCGCAGTGGGGGACAGGGATTGGAAGGGGTTCTCGGCTAGTTGGGGGTTGAAGGGGCGCAGATCCGCGCGCACCATCGAGTACATGTCGCTCTCAACTCGCCAGAGGCCTTGCTTTGCGAGGAGTGACGCAGGGACGCGCTCCCATGCTGTGTCTATTAAGGCATTAGTAAAGGCATGGGCTTCAGAAAAGGCGATGGAACTTACATCGGCTGAGTTGGAGGTCCTTCTCGCCGAGGAGGAGTGCGACATGCGTGTTTAGCAGCCACTGCTCTCTGCCATCCGGTTCACCGGTTGCCTCGGGTACGATCGTATCGTAGCGGACTCCCTGCATGAGCTTGAACTTCATAGCAACCTCTGGCGTTGCAGGAGAGGCCAGACCATCGAACCAGCGTAGCAAAGGAGGCAATCTTGCAAGGCGTGCCGCCTCCTTCTCTTTCATAAGACGGAGGCGCTCGGCTCGCTGTTCAGCAATGTGGGCGGCTCGTCTGCGTTCTGCTTCCTCTCGCTGAATGCGCTGCTGCTCTTCAAGCTTTTGCTTCCTTTCTTCCTCAGCACGACGCTGGGCCTCGGCTTCTTCCCGCCTTTGCTGCTCTCGGAGCTCTGCCTCCTCCTTTGCTCGTCTGGCGTCTTCCTCCGCTCGCTTAGCCTGCTCTTCGCGTTTACGCTTCTCTGCGGCTTCACGAGCTACACGGGCCTCTTCTACGTGTCGCTTCGCTTCCTCGGCGCGCTCTTTCTCGAGACGTTCATCTTCTTCCTTCTTGATCTTCGCCTCTCGTTCTGCCTTTTCGCGTTTTGCCTTCTCTTGCTCTGCCTTCTCTCGCTCAGCCTTTTCTCGCTCAGCCTTTTCTCGCTCAGCCTTTTCTCGCTCAGCCTTTTCGCGCTCAGCCTTCTCTCGTTCCGCATCCATTGCTTCCTTTGCTTCCTTCTGGGCCTTCTTCTTGGCAAGGGCAGCAATTTCTTCAGCGGAGGCGGCCTTCTGGTCGGCTTCTTGGCTTGGTCTGGCGCTTGGCGCACCCTCAGTGGGGCGAGGTCTGGCCTCTTTATGAGAAGAAGCTTTCGCTGAATCGTTGGTAGTTTGGCGGCTATCGCTAGAAACCGATGACTTGCTGGGAAGCTTCTGGCTTTCTTTACGGCTAGGATCTAACCTTTGCTCCTTTGACGAGTTTGGCTTCTGCATTGACGAGTCTGATCTGGGTGGGATTGGCTTGCGGTGGTTAGGGGATGTGCCTCGCACACTTTCGGAGCGGCGAAGCCCCTTTGCTTCTGACTCGAGGCGCCTGCGCTTATTTGAAGCTTCTTGCGACTCAGACGGAGGAGTCGAGCTTGTCCTCGGCCTCTTGGCTGGGGACTGTGCTCTGATAGTCGACATGCGGTCTGTCGATTTTTCTCGTTTAGTAGATCTCGACCGCTCAGTTGCTGCATCAGAGGCGGCCTTCGAGTCTGAGCGCTGCAAGTTTTTCTTTCTCCCAGCAGCATCTAACTTGTCATCATCGGCGCTGGCTGAGGTAGCCCCAGGTGGTGATGTGATGGAGGCACCCGATCTTTGTTTTTCGCGCCCGCCTTTCAAATCCCTCCCAGATATCAACTTGCGCCTGGGTTTTGTTGGCTCTGACTCAGACGGGCTGACAGTTCTATCAAGCTCCGATCTCTTTCTCTCCTGTGACGGTGATGGAATAGATTCGCGATCAATAGCCTCGCCCCCTTCCTTAGAACGGCTGATGCCCTTTCTACCTGGAGAGCCTGGTCCATGGCCAGAAAGAGATTTTTGGTCCCGTCTATGGTCAACCCCGTTATCCCCCGCCTCATGCTTTTCCTTGCTTCCGTTTGGTCTGTCGGATCCATCCGATGTCTTCTTTCTATGAGATCTAGACGATTGACTGCTGGATGAGTGACCAGAGCGACCAGAGCGTGCTGGCGATTTGTAGTTATCAAAAGCATCCTTCAGAAGCTTCTCCTCTTCCTCCCAAAGGGGGCCAGCACGCTCCTTGGCGATTTCATAGTAGGTTCGGCCGCGATAAGTTTTCGTCGGGTTGAATCTACCATCATCAATATTTGCAAGAAGCAGCTCAATGACCTTGATGTTCTCGCCACCAATTGCCGCAAGCATTGGCGTCGAGTACTCCCAAGACCCAGGGATAGGAGACGGATCGGGGTTCGCATTGCCAACTGCCAGCAGGATCTGTAGGACATCATCGTGACCACCTTTGGCTGCTGCGATCAAAGACTCGGCGTCATCCAGACCTTCTTCCAGAACTGCTGCTATCAATCCCACGGTCTGAAGGTCACCTTTAGCAGCTGCGGTCCTGAGAGTTGTGACATTGAGTGGCGTGTAAAGTTGGTGTTGGCCAGTCCTATTTGATCTGCCGTGGCTCATGGTACGTCTATTCCTGGAGTCACTAGTTTCTGCTTGTGGAGTCTGACTGGTGGCCGAGGGGCGGGCTTGCGCATATGTCGATCGTGCCGCCAAAAGAGCTTCCCGTATCGCATCGGCGCTCTCCTCGCCGTCATTAATCTTCATAATAGGCTCTTCGCCCAGCTTATTTCGTGCGCGTGGGTCCACACCAGCCCCAAGAAGAAGCTTGATTACTTCCAGGTGGCCATTCTCGACAGCATCCAAAAGAGGTGAATCCCCAAGGTCGTTCTTGCAGTGTATGTTGCATCCATTCTGAAGTAACATTTGGACAATATCTTCGTGGCCGTTCAAGCTTGCACATTGCAAAGGCGTGTTCCTAGCTGCGTCTGGTTGATCGAGGTCTTCTGGGTACTCCGCAAGTAGGTGCTTTGCCTTGTCATAGTCACCATCTTCACATGCATCCGTAAGAGGGGTACGCCCATATCTGTCTGGCCTCCTCCGATGTGGAGGCATTTTTGCCAAGGAGTGCGCCGAATCACCAGTCGGGGGCGTCCCAAGATTTCGTGTCCTCGAGCGTCGGGGGTAGGGCGACTCGCCAGTTGACGATGCGTCAGATTGATAGTCGATAGTATGGTCTTTGGTTGTGCGCAGAGGAGCTGGAACAGCTTTCTTTTTGTGGCTTAAGCCATTGGCAGATGCGTTGTTACGCCTTGTAGGTGAAGGAGACTCTGTTCGGTGGTGTTGAGGCGTACCGTCTGTAGGTGAATTCTTGCGGTGTTTACCAGAGTTGTTCGCATTAGAGTTTCGCCTCTTATGTGAGCGACGGTTAGCCTTATCGCGTTCAGATCCCGACTCATTGTTTACCTGCTCTGGGTGTCTCTTCTCCTTTCGTGGCACGCTAGGTGACTGGGACCTAGATCCTCTCGGCTCGGAGTCTGTTCTCTTGGAGGGACCTGGCTGTGATCGAGCAACGGGAGATGTAGGCACAGAGCTTAAGCCGCTAGAATTTCCCGTATGGTTATCATCTGGTCTGGTAGCGCTGCCATGTTTCGCCCGTTTTCTCTTTCCCAAAAGGGAAGCTGCGCCTTCATTCCAGTTTGGGCCTTCCTCCTCTTTCACGTCTACTTGGGTAACGGAGGTATCTTTGTCAGTATCAATGTCAATATCCATATTGATGTCGCCTCCATTTTCATTTGCCTTGTCCTCAAGCTTGATCTTTCTCTTCTTTCGAATCTTCGATGGCGAGTAGCCATCAGCTCCAGGTAGCACTACCGTCTCCGCTTCTGAATCGCTCCCTGAAGCAGGGGTTGCGCCGACATCGTTATCTACATTCGAAGTCGACTCTTGCGCTTGCGCTGGTATTGGCAGAGGAGGGGGCGATGATTTGATTCCTAAGGGAGTTGCGCTTTCTGTCGTGTCTGGCGCATCGACTCCTGGAGGCGACTTGGTGGGTTCGGCGGGCTCCATCGTCGCCACATCTGGATCTGTCGCAGTATGGATCTGGTTTATACTGTCGGCCCCCTTCTCCCCCTCTGCATCTTTGGTGCCCGTCACTTCGACGTTTGGGCCAATGCTTGAGACCGAGGCAGGACCCCCGATCAACAACCAAGGCTTCGTGGTCGTTTGGTGTTTGGAGGGTGTCCCAGTGTCGCAGGCGTCGTCGGCCACCACGATGGATGCCGAAACACAAACAATGTGATCGCTGAAGTCCCTTGGAGTTTGTGCGCTTCTACAATAATCGAATACAAGAGGCCTCCGTTGTAGGTCGTCGACTCATTGGAAGCTCCTCATTGAAGACATTGGAGGCGATTGGCTTCGAGGCCTGTGATTGGCGGTGCAAGATGGAGTACGGTAACCTGTTCAATATACAATGGCACTTTATCTGGATCTCTACATCACCAATTCGGGCGTCGCAATTCATGCAGAGACATATTGTGCTTGTTCAGAAACAACGCTTCACAGCACTGGCATATACATATACGAACGCAATATTGACGTTATGATCTGTTGATTTTTAGTGCTAAATAAGTACCAGGCGCTTCTATCGATCCCGCGCCGGCGTGGCGGCCTAAAGCTTGACGCTTGACGCAAACCTTATTGCCTGTCGCCCACAGTAGCTCTCAACCAGTAACAGATTCACAATCAACTGGCATCGCTCTTTGTGCTAGTTTCCCAATAAACTAGCTGCTGGGGTGGCATGCTTTGTTGTCAAATCTGTCACTTCTTCCCCACGCTACAGATTTCCCCCTTCTTTGATCTATCAACTTTTTGCTATGAGCTCACTCAGCATTCCACTAACCGCTCTCCCAAGCAGCCTTGAAGGGGCAACAGTCAAACCTCTACCCAGCGCAGTGTACTATGTTACTGATTTCATAACCAAAGCAGAAGAAGCTGCCATTCTCGAGAAAGTGAGTATGGTATTAAGAGTCGCCTGAAGACCGCCGCTGATAATTTGGAGATAGCAACGGCTCCGAAGCCTCGATGGAAGACCCTTACTCATCGAAGACTACAGACATGGCCATCAGATCTGGCAAACAACACTCTACTAGAATCTCCGCTGCCATCATGGCTCATCAACCCGATCATTCCACGAATCCTGTCCCTACCAGTGAATGCCGATGATCCGAGCCTGAATATGTTCTCCGATAGCCCTCATAAAGCTCCGAATCACGTATTAATCAACGAATATCTGCCGGGCCAAGGCATCATGCCACACAAAGACGGGTCTGCGTATCACCCTGTGGTTTGCACTGTTAGCCTGGGTGCGAGCCTTTGTCTCGACATCTACGGCAGCAACGAGCATGGTGGTACTGAGAGCGGGCCACGGTGGAAGATCCTACAAGAGCCGAGGAGTTTGCTAATCACAACGGGGGAGGTGTATACAAATTATCTGCACGGAATCGCCGATGTGACAGCAGACACAAATCTTAATTCTGAGACGGTTGCGAATTGGGATCTGCTAGGACACCCAGAGCTTCTGAAAGATGGGGTAAACGAACGACAAGTTCGTGCGAGCCTTACATACCGGGATGTGCTGAAAGTGTCAAAGCTGGGCCGTAAGTTATTTGGCACGAAGGCTTGATTCCATTGGGTATCTGTTTCGCCACGAACACCATTCCAGGCCTCTTTTGTGTGTATAAGAACCGGAACCCATTGCCTATGAGCGGTGCACTCAATAAACGTACGGGAAAATTCTCCATCTACCCTCAATGCTCTTTGCGCCAAACTTTTCGCTATACCATGCTCTAGTGGTCTCCGCTGTGATGCCCAAGTTGACAGCCTCGAAGAAAATGACGGTAGCAATCGTTTTATTCAAAGGTTGCCCTGGGGGTGCTCCGGCGATTGCCATTCCAAGGTATATCACACATTCGCTCGTATAATGCGGCGAGATGATGCCACGAAACAATCCTTCCTCGGGCAGGGAGTACTTCTTAAGACTTGCAAGATAGGTGTGGCAGTTATTCTGGGCTATTGAGCCGAGGAGGAAGAGAGGCACGCCGATGGCGGTCTTGATGGAAGGCTGGATCATGATGGCCAAAGATTGGAATGAGATATCATTTGCAAGAATAGAAGCTTTTTACAATCAGTAAATCAACATCATGGGGCAAGGTGTCTTCCTTACGTATTCCTTCCACCCAGACAACCACGCCCATGGCCAAATAAAACAGCACTCCAATTAAATATGCTGCAGCGCCCATTCTGGACGTACTCGGCTTAGCAAGGGCAATGCATTCATACAATCTGCGGCTGCCTTGGATGGCCAAGAGTGCCCAGACGAGAACCACCTGATCGATTGCCATGGACGGCTCATTAACAGAGTTGTCTAAGTGCAGCTCTGCTAGGAATCTGAAGACCAGCCCCTTGCGTGCAACTTGTATCGCCCAAAATACGGACGACGCCACTGAGGCTATGTAGAAGTGAGTGAACCAGGAGTGAGGCACACTAAAAGATGCCAGCAAGTCCATAAACTGTGACAATCGACCATTAGACTCGGGCTCGTTGACCGGCTTGCCATGCTCGTCCTTCACTGGGGTGGCTCTGGCGCCATATTTCATAAATCGTTGTTGCAACGAGGGCACCACGTTAAATGACACAAGGAGTGTAGAAGCAAGAAGATAGAAGTTTCGCAAAATCTGCACTGGATCCATCTTTGCGAGTTAGAGCACCGTTGGCGCGATTTACAATTGTTCTGACGTTGTTTGATAAACATGGCGCGAAGCCTTATATATTCACAATCGGAGCGGTAAATATTTGATCCGTATCCATTCTTGAATTTATTTCCCCGCCACAACCCAAATACCATATCTGCATATCTGCTCTTTGATACCATTTGCGCAACGACAAATCCGTGGGAACCCACGAAACAACTTTTGCAAGGGAGCATTTGACAAGAGATACAACCGCAATCATGTCGACCACAGTAGATAAGGTATGCGCCGCATTGCTGCCCTCATAAACGAACGTAACTAACACCGTGGAACAGATCAAGCACATCGAGGAGGAGGTTCGCAAACCCCCACCCACATTCCCCCAATGGCAAAATCTAACAAACCCCACAGATGGCCAAGACCCAGAAGAATAAAAACACCTCCTTCCATCTTGGTCAACTTAAAGCCAAACTTGCGAAACTGAAGCGCGAGCTCCTCACTCCCTCATCTAGCGGCGGTGGTGGCGGACAGGGTTTCGATGTTGCGCGCACAGGTGTCGCCTCCGTGGGCTTTATCGGCTTCCCCTCCGTGGGAAAGAGTACACTGATGAGTCGGTTGACGGGACAGCATTCCGAGGCCGCGGCGTACGAGTTCACAACGCTCACGACGGTTCCGGGTCAAGTGGAGTACAACGGTGCAAAGATTCAGATGCTGGATTTACCCGGTATTATTGAGGGAGCCAAGGACGGAAAGGGTCGTGGACGACAGGTTATTGCAGTGGCCAAGACGTGCCATTTGATTTTTATCGTGCTGGACGTGAATAAGCCGTTGACGGACAAGAAGGTCATCGAGGCGGAATTGGAAGGTTTCGGAATCCGCGTCAACAAGTCGCCGCCGAACATCGTCTTCAAGAAGAAGGATAAGGGTGGACTGAGCATTACCAACACGGTCCCGCTGTCGCACATCGACCACGACGAGATCCGCGCCGTTATGCAGGAGTACAAGATTAGCAGTGCAGATATCGCCATTCGTTGCGACGCCACCATCGACGACTTGATCGATGTGCTCGAAGCGAAGAGCAGAAGTTACATCCCTGTTATCTACGCGTTGAACAAGATCGATGCCATCAGTATCGAGGAATTGGACTTGCTATACCGCATTCCAAACGCTTGCCCTATTAGCTCCGAGCACGGCTGGAATGTTGACGAGCTGTTGGAGCAGATGTGGGAGAAGCTCAAGCTGGTCCGCGTGTACACCAAGCCCAAGGGCAAGCTGCCTGATTACTCGTCTCCCGTCGTTCTGCGCTCTACACGCTGCACCGTTGAGGACTTCGTGAGTTTCCTCCCCTTTATTTTCATCCTCCTCGTTTCGTCTATTACCCACCCTGTACACCAGACTAACCTCCCCAGTGTAACGCCATCCACAAGACCATCGTCGACGACTTCCGCTCAGCAATCGTTTACGGCAAGTCCGTCAAGCACCAGCCTCAACGTGTCGGTCTAAGCCACGAGCTCGCGGATGAAGATATTATCACCATTGTCAAGCGCTGAGCGTAACACCTAAAAGATAGAAAACGATAAGGAGCCGCGGTTGTAAATGACGAATTGGCGTTGAAGGATTAAATGTAGGGGGGGTTGCATGGAACTGGCTACGACTAGAGAGGGCAGTCGAACGACGGTGCCAAAGCCAAGGATGGGGATGGGACGGAAAAGGCATAGGAATGCCTGTGCCATACGATAGGTCCTATAGGGAGGCGTATGCACATATGCAGACGTAAGAGTCAATATTCATGCCTGGGTTCCGCTTTGGGCGGCCGGCAGATTTAGAGCACTTAACAATTAAAATTTATATTTTTTTCTCGGATATCACATTTAATATGCGGCTTTAACTCACTAACAATGCTACACTACGTGCGGGCAGTTGAAGTTCAAGTTGAAGACTTATATATTCTTCTATAAGGACACTAAACTGGCCCAGCAAAAGTTTAGACAGCACGACAATAAAGGAGCAATGAGCTCAGAAAAGGAATTCTGTATTACATACAGCGCGAAGCATGGTGAAGGCACGCCGTTGGCCCCTCTGCTATTTTGCGTCTGCCGCCTTCTCGTCACCACTTCTTTCTCGGTACTAGCTCTTTCTTGCCGCCGCTACCAACCCTCGTCACCGTCATTTTTGGGTTTGTTGGAACTTGGTGTTGTTTGTTGTGGCATAGAGAGAATACGGACGGTGCACTTCATGAAATAAATTGCATTGAATAGGTAGGTAATCGTAGAAGTAGTATGTACATACATGAATATTTCTGACTTTATACCCCTAACTCCTATTTGCATCCCATGTAGCCCGCAAAAAGGTATATCCCGAACCCACAAATTGCCTCCACGCATCTGTCGATGCTTGCATAGGGTCCCCCAATCGGGGCCATCCCTTAAAAACACGCCAAAATCAACGCTCCGACCAAGAGGTAATACAGCGGTGCATATATAGCTTCCTCGCCTTTACAGCTCCGTCCGTGTCGTCCCACTCGTCTTCATAATCCCCGACCTCCACTCCGCCTCATCATCACTCCCTCCCCTCAGCTTACTCTGACTATCCCACCCTCCACTCTCAAACTTCCCTCCCATTGCCTGGCCCCTCTCATCCGCATCCCCCGTCACGGGCGCCACATTGTTCCGCAGCCCGTACTCCTCTCCTCCCGACGCCTTATTCTGGACGTATCCCGAGTTGCCCGAGCGTGGCCAGTTGTTCGACGACGTGTTGCCGGCTAGGCGACTGCTGCCAAAGTAGGCCTTGAAGAGAGGGCGCAGGGTCGCAGCGGCGGAGGCGGCAATTCCGATGCCGGTTTCGACGGTGGACCAGATGGCGACATCTGTGGTTGCGTAGAGGAAATCTTGGATGTTGGCGAGGTCTTTGACAAAGGGAATGCGGATGATTGTTGCGGTCGAGGCGCTGGGAAGGGTTAGTTGCCTGTGGACTTAAGGGGTAGGAGGTGGTAGGTCGTTGGGGACTTACATAGCGCCGACAGAGAGAATGGCAGCAACGGAAATTTTGGTGCGCATGTCCATTTGAATGTGCCAAATCAGAACGATGGGCATGAGACCCAATCCCCAATCTGCAACACAGGAGATGGCGGAATAGGCGTATGTCGCATCAACAGTGACTTTAGGATCGACGCAGGTTCCTGTTCCACCGGTGTACTGCGTCCAAAAGTATGAAGAAGGTCGACACTGCAGGACGAATAGGAAAAAGTAGAAGGCGCTGTAGAGTTCGACGACACCAATGATGACAAAGATGATTATCCGGGAAGACCGGGTGACGGCGAGTCGTAGTAAGAAAATGCTGATGCTGAGCTTGAGGGCCATGTTGGACAGGACGTAGACGGGTTCACATGCCCACCACCACTAGATGCGGTCAGTTCTGCTCGAGCTGTCTTGGGACGTGGATATCTTACTTTCAATCCAATTGGGATGTCCTCGGGGGGAAGGACAGCAGCATGCTGTCCGGTTCCGTAGTGCACGCCAGTGATAGCAAATCCGCAAAAGAATGTGAAGAAGACCTGGAGTTCTATAGTCAGTATTTCGACTCGTACATGTCAATTGGCGGTGATATATCTTACCCAGGCAACGAGAGCAAACCAATCATCGAGGCCGAAGGCCTTGACAACGACGAGTCTACAGTAGCATCGCAGAATAATCCCAATGGTGCTGAGAGCAAGGAACAAACCTGCCACAGCACTCACTTGAGGTCCTCGATCAGCTGGCGTCACCGTCATTATTGAAAATGAAAGATAGCATACGCAACTGGTCCTGATCTAGAGGAGAGATGGAGGGGGGTTTGATATAAATTCTTCATCATCTCATCCCTCGCCTTCTGTCACAACAGCTAGTGTCTCACAACGCCCGGTCCATTGTGGCAATCATTGAACACTACTCAGTTTACAGCGGAGATCAGCAGAATTATATGGGGACGGGATTGGCGTTGAAGTCGAGACCAAGAGTTATGAGGGTGGGAGGATGTTACTACAGGGAACCTAAGAGATTAATAGACATAAGTACAGTGAGACAAGACATGTCCCCTGCTAGATATGATATACTCCAATAAATGCCCAACAAATACGATTACCGTGCGCTGGGAATACGTACAGCGACGGTGATACTCTCAGTTTGAAAGCAATGGCGTCGCCCGATGTGGATGCCTCGGCAGTACTCGAGTACCATTTCGCTCCAGAACCCCTCACTGAAAGCTAAATTGGCCGTTGAGCATGCAGCAACGGGGCCGGAGGGAACGTATATAGGTTAGTGCCGTCCCGGAGATGGCTATCGGAATTAGACAAATGTCTCCAGTGATACCCGTAAACGTGCTGGATCCGCCTTTCTGCTCCGCTCCCTATCTCGAGAGGGAAAAGACTGCCGTCAAAAACTGCCGTGTCCGATGCAAGCCCAGCATTCGACATCCACAACACCCATATTTCCATGAAGCCAACAACGAGGCCAACGACCCCGCCTAGTTTCACGTTTCTGTCAAGATCCGCTCAATCCCTTATTTAGGGGCGCCTGAATCATTAAAAATACCACCGCGCTGGCCGATATGAGTGATGCTGCCGTATTTCGTACGGGTGGCTTGAATCCGTGTACATGGTATGAAGGCTTACCTACACAAAAGGTAGGAGCTTCTTCCCAGAACTGCCGTATTACAGAAGTCCCATGTGCCTGCCAAGGATATTGAACTTGATGCACGCAAGGTCGTCATCCAAGGATTGGGAGCACGCACCTTTCCCCATCAACCCCTTCCCCCGTCCTGATCTAGTTGTTTGTTTGTCTCACGACTCTACATACAGCACGTCCCAGCAGATCTCCGTCAACTCGGTTTCTGGGTATTGGGAAACGCGACGCCACGGTCCCCACTCCACCACCGGATGAAAGGGCGTGCGGCACAGGAGAAGAAAGCATCTCCGCCATACCCCTGTATTTTTCACGTGGCCCAAATTCAACGTGCCGCTCCACGTGAGACCCTCCCGTCCTGGGGAATGGCTTCATTCGATGACTGCGAGTATCGAGTGGCGGACTCAATACCAAGTGGACTGAGGTTTGTTGCCCTAGCGGGTTCTGTGAAGTCGAAGTCCACGGCCCGAGTCATTGAGAATATTGGTTGGCGCAGCTCTGGGTCCCGTTGGCTTGTCCCGCCCGCTTTTAGTTGGGCCCTTTGCCGCTGTGGACCAGTATTTTATCACCTTTCCGGCGCGCCCCGCGTTGGCAGAACGTCAATTGTCATTGAAAAGGGGGTGTAGGGGGCGTTTTCTACAGGAGAGTTATTCTTCCATATTCTTCAAGTTCAATTTCCTTCTCTTCACCAAGTGATGGTGATGGCTTCTATTTCGAAATTTGATGGGGTATTTTGCACCTTCCGTTCCTGACTGCTCCCTGCCGATCAATGCCTGGAACTGTCTGCCCCTCTCTACCACAGCTCGTCAATGGCTGTGCAACAGCCACTATTTGCAAGCTTGGTGCAAAGAGGCACAGCGCAAGGCTGAACCTCTCACGAATTGAACGTGACACAAGGCATTCCCCTGATTAGCTGCAAGTATAGACCTTCCTTTTGCTCTCAATATGCCTTACCTTAAGTCGCCGAAACGCGCTGTTACTAAAGCACCGAAAACAAGCTTTTTAAGTGCCGATAGCAAGATAATATATAAGATAGCTTATTTTCTCTTTCTTAAATGTTTTGTTAAGTAATCTCTATTCTCATTCTGTCCTGTACATATTTCAATATGAAGTCGTCCATATATTCCCTTCTGGCAACATGTCTGCTCGCCACAGCAGACACCGCCGCAGACCTTACCCTCCTGGCCGCACACCATGTCATTCACTCTTACCCCGGCCTCACTCCCCCCTCCTCTCTCCTTGATCTCACCCGCCAAGGCAAAGTGGGCGGCATCATCTTCTTCGGCGAGAACGTCGACGACAACCTCCCCGCCGTCGTCGAGAGCTTCCAAACCGCCTACTCCCAAAGCCCCGGCTACAACGGCCTCCCCCTCCTCATGGTCACAGACCAGGAGGGAGGACAAGTGCGCCGCCTCCCCGGTGGCCCTGAATTATCCGCAAAGGAGGTCGGGCAGTCAGCTGACCCCGGCGCGGCAGCTACGCAGGCGGGCAAGGATGCAGCCAGCGCTCTGAAGGCGTACAACATGAACGGCAACCTGGCGCCGGTGCTTGACGTCTTCCGCAAGGCGGGGGATTTCACCGATAACTTCGAGCGCTCGTTCGGAAATACGTCTGCGCTGGTGAGCGAGTGTGGATCGGCTTACATTACCTCCCAGCAAGCCGCCGGCGTGCTCGCTGCGGCAAAGCATTTCCCTGGCTTGGGCGCAGCGCCGAAGGACGCAAACACGGATGTTAAGCCTGTTACCATCAACCTGACGTTGAACCAGCTCCGCACTGTGGATGAGGCACCGTATAAGGGCGCTATTGCGGCGGGCGTCGATATGGTGATGGCGTCTTGGGCGCTTTACCCGGCTCTTGATGCGAAGAATCCTGCGGGGATGAGCGTGGCATGGGTGCAGGGTGAGCTGAGACAGAGACTTGGATTCACGGGTGTGACGATCACGGATGCGATTGAGGCTGGCAGCTTGAAGGCGTTCGGGAATGATGCGAACCGTGGAGTATTGGCGGCTGCGGCGGGGATGGATATTCTCCTTGCATCTGGAAGGAATGCGACGCAGGGCGAGGCAATTGTGAATGAGCTTGTTAAGGCGCTCGGGGATGGGCGATTGTCGGAATCTGACTTTGGCAAGGGCACTGCGAGGATTCTTGCCATGAGGAAGAAGCTTGCGGTTTGAGTCGGTTTGGCATATAAATAGGGCCAAGACCGAATAGATTTTGATTTACCACCATGAACAATTAATTGCACTCTACTTTTACTGGTGCTGTCTGTGCTTACTCCGAGTTGTGCAAGGATGGAAAGGGAGCGTCAAGGTAGAAAGTGTCACTGCATTTTCCCGCTCTGCATGTTTCTGTCGTCGCATATTCTCGTCACTGTAACTTCCTGTCACCTCTCATCACCCCGTAATTACTGCTTCTCGTTACCGCATCGTCCTATCACCGCAGCCTTCGCACAAGAAGATATCGACAACGAAGTTTCCACCTAAGCATCTCTTAGCCTCCCTCAAGGCCCACCCTCGAACCCAACCACACGACCATGACATATTTGTGGAGGGCTGGTGTTGGCACTGATCTTGCCATAGATATTTTTCATTGAAACCGCGAAGTTTGTTTGCGGTTGTTAGTGCACAATTTACCTGGATGTGAATTGTCGCAATATCAAGCTGGTTAATACCCATAAAATCCCAAACCAAAATCCACCCTTTTATTTCTTATTCCCCAAATGAATGCTATGCATATGGGCTCAATTCATGGGTTGGCTATATTCCGTTCCATGCACACCAATACTGCCTTTCATTATCACGAGGAGTTTATGTGGAGATGGCCACTCACTACACGCCCACGGAATAATGATCCGGGTTTTCTTCATTTTCGCTCTCACCCCCATCCCCAGTCTCCAATATGCTCAACCACATCCAGTCCCACTAACCCGTTAAAAAACCCCAACCCTCAACCCTCACCGCCGCAACAGTCATAACTGGACCTGTGCCGAGGCACATACCCCCCGTGCCCGCCGTGCCCGCCGTCAATCTCTCGTAACAACATGTTATGGATGATCCCAGCCCCTTGGTCTGTCTTGCTGTGTGAGAGGTGGTAGCAGTGACAGAATGCTCTGATGACAGGAGGAGGGGTTTGACGAGAACTTACTGGTGAGAAGAATGGTCGATGACAGGAATGGCCCCACTGTTCAGCACAGTATGCCCTCTCGCCGTCAACGCCCTCATAAATCTGAACTAGTTCCACCAGCGCACCACAGCCCCCACCTATATCTTTCCCATACCGACGTCAATGCTGTGCCGCTCTGCCAACAAGCCACGATGGTCTTTATATACCCACCCCCCAGCCCCTCCTCCCCTCAAGCCACGGCATCCCACCCGCTCAACCCAGTCATCACATCACCCACTCAGTAACCCTCGACAATTCTACCCCCCGTCTCGCCCTGACCGTCACCTTCCCTGCAGCAGTCAGATGTAAAATTATACTCTCCGTAAACGCGCCACTCTGCCATTGTTTGGTAGGCATTTTGTTAGTGGCCCAATGACCGTCCCACCGTGTCTTCGATGAGCAAAATCACCCACTCACCAGTCAGTTGATGATTGCTGACAAAACAATCTATCCCCTCCCCATCACTCTGGTACGATGGGATCAGCGCAGCGGCTCCAGACCAAGTGCAGCCAAAAATATATATAAATACCACCCTCCCCCGCTGTCATGACCCGACACAGACGAAGAAGTTGTGGAAATAGGGATTGTGCTTCGCAGGATCGGGGACGCGTGGAAACCTATTCATTTCTTGTCAGCAGAACTTCGTTTCATGGAAAATAGGAGGCGAGCTCGCGGTGTGGTGACAGCGCTATACCGCGACGACAGAAACTGAGTGACAGCAACAACATCACAACGACGACAGCCTGGTGACAGCAACAGCACCAGCTCAGCCTACCAACGTCGACATCATGCCATAGACAGTGCCTCCCGGGCCCCCTCCCCTCTCAGTTCACAACAGCCCAGGGACTACCTTTGTATCTGCACCTATTTGAATTATCCGAGCCCTTGAATTCTCCAACAGACCTCGTCTCTTTCATAGAGAGGGCGCTCTCTGCACTTGAATGAGTCCCCAATCCTCAACCTATCACCGGCCCTTATTCTCGCAAGTCCAGTAGCACCTCTTTATTGTGCTGCGTGTGTGCTGCTCCAACAGAACCCCTCCTGATATGGTTTATATACCTTCAGCCCCCTTTATCTTCTTTCAACTCACAGGAAGTCCCACTTCAACCACCAACCCCTATCCCATCCCTGCATCGCATCACTCACTCTCAGCCATTCCGCTTTACCCCCAACCCACCCGCCATACCTCCGCCCATCAACATCAACTTACTATAAATAAAGCCTCCCGCCCAAGCAAAGTCAGAGACCCAACGAATACGTAGCCGGCGGATGAACTGGGCTCAGAGGACGCCTCCATGGTGGCGTGCTGGACCTGTGTCCCGGTTTCCAATCTTCTTAATCCCGGGTGTTGCGTGGACCGGTTGAGGGAAGGTATGGTGGCGGTGGAGGTGGTGGTGGTGACAGCAACTGCTACGACGAACAGTAGCCCAGCGACAGCAGCACCAGAAACGACGACAACATCGCAACGACAGCACTCCCACCCCCACCCCCAGTTCCCCTGAATCCAAATAAGTACCCACCACGCCTCTTATTCCTGGTAGTTCGACAGAATTCTACACGCCCAACTACCGCGATTTTTCTCTGGTTCCATCGCCACTCTCCAGGGTGAGGGGGTTTATATATCCTCTACCCTCCACCCCCTTTTCTTCATAACTCACCGTATCTCACCACACCTGACTCATTCACTCACCCATCTACCCCTCTCTTCTTCTCCTCATCCCTCCACCTCCCTGTCCCAGCACTCACACCCCCTTTCCCATCATTCATTCCCACTCACTCCCTGCCCTCTCCCCCGCCTCACCCCCAGCTAAAGACTCACCCAACCACCCCCTAGCCATAGTCCACTGCCCATCAACACAGTACACTATCCCCTCATTCGAACGCAAGAATGCCACTGATAAAAACTCTGCCGTTCTCTGGATCCAGGTCCCAGTTGTCATATGCCTCGGCGAGTGCATTGTGTAGACCTGTCTATGGAGGAGAGGTAGGTGGTGGTGGTGGTGACGGTAACAGCAGCTCCAACAACAACAGCCCCGTGACAGACAGCAGCAGCAGTATCAACAACGACAGCCCCTTCCCCCCCCCAGCTCTCCCCTCTTCCCTTCTCCTGTGTCCAAACAAAGGCCCATCACAACAACCCCAATAGCTGAGTTCTGTTCCACGGCGTCATCGCCTTTGATGCTGTATCCTGCAGTAAGGCCGTTGCATTCTCCTATGTCAGCAGTCTGTCTAGCGGGTGTTTTTATATATACCCTCCTCCTTCCCCCTT
>JPJW01001067.1:0-42473 GCA_000750755.1 Pseudogymnoascus sp. VKM F-4513 (FW-928)
CGTGGGGGTGGGGAGAGCAGCGGGGTCAAGATACGTGTTCGGTGGTTCGCCGCGGGCGCGGGCAACAAACTGTGCAGCGGTGCGGACGATTTCCTTGAAAATCTCAAGATGGATCGCCGCCTTAGGATCGCAGGACGAGGTGAAACTGTTGGCGATGATGTGGGTAACGCGGTTCATGAGAGCGAGGTCGGTGGTGGCGGTTGGGGCGGAGGGGTTTTGGAGAATGTTGGCGAAGAGGGTGAGCGAGGCGGTCAAGGGGTAGTAGTTGCACATGCTGCGGAAAGTTAATAGGGGTGGCTGTTGTGGTCTTAGGGGCAGGGGGACGTACGTTACTATACCTAGATTATGGACGTCTCTACGGTCACTGGTATCATAGTAGCGCAGCAACCCGATTATCTGACGTGCGGCAACTAAGCAGATAGTGCTCGACTCGAAGACGCGGGGGCTGAGGCCGATGTTTTTCGCATCGCGCACAGTGGTCGGTTTATCAGAGTAGATCCACGAACCATGATGACTCGAGCCACGATGGATAGCCACCAAGCAGTTATAATACGCAAAGTGGATCATGATGACGTCCATCAGATGCTTGCTGTGGCATTTTATCGGCTTCTCGGGCCGGATCTCTATCGGCAACTCGTCGCGCCATTGCTGCAGCTCTCGGTCCAGAGACCCCACCCATTTCAAGCGCTCGAGATCGGATTTCGTATGGGATCTCGCCGAATAGAGCTTGGTGTAGACGCGGCTCTCGAGGAGCGCTATTGTGGCCACGCAGCGATAGCTGCCAAGAACCGAGTCCGCGCTCGATAGATCCTTATAGTCCTGCGTAGTCTTGGGCGGCAATTCAACTCCGATGTCGTCGTCGCTGAAGACGGATGGGCGGCCGGAGCGGATGCTAATTCCTTTTTCGAGGCCGAAAACGATCCAGAATACGTTGCGGCGCTGCTCGATCTCTCTCGCTGTCAGGCCATATCCATCCAACCGCCGATGGAGACCGATTGCTTGAGCAAGTCGCGCTGCCATGCCCACCAACATATATGATGGATGCGGGTCTTCTGATGCCTGCAGGATGAAGGCCTAGTTTTCGTTAGTGAAACGTTCATTATAGGTTAGAGGTTATCTTACCAGCCCAATCATAGCCTGTACAGCCAGTAAACTGGGTGCATTAAATAGGAGTTCTGGAAAAACACTACTCGCATTCCTGAAGTACTTCTCGCAAACCCCATTAGGCCCCATCTCATGCATGGTTATGGACCGTCCGATCAAGAATATAACATTTAGCGAAGCGTACCAGGCCGGATCCTTCTCGCGGTTAACCGTGTAGTAATCCTTCCCAAATCTCTCCATCACGCTCTCCTTATCGTACAGCGGAAAGCTGTTGTTAAAACTGTCAAAGAACGCGGCCATATACTCATTCGCCACGTCTTTGGGCGGTAGCGGCTCCCTCTCGCTTTCTGGGAGATGTCGGAACGTGCTCTGCCCGCCAACCGGCTGGTGATCACATGAATTCGAGACTGCCTTGATGACCTGTTCAAAGTTGTCGTTTCCCGTCTTCGAAGAGATCCAGCGCAGACCCTGTGGCGAGAAGAGCGAGAAGCCTGATGAAGGGCCCACGAAGCCAGCGGCCCCGTCGTCACTGATCATGAAGATCGAAAGCTTATCCTCAAGCGCCGACTGAGCCGAGACGGCGGGGATGGCGGCCTCAACGTCCCCATCGTCGATGGCAATCCCAGAGGCGTTCATGGCAGACTCCATGCGCTTCATGCGGTCCTCGATTGCGGAGAGGTAGTGACTGTAAGGAGTTAGCATGACAGGGGTAGTGGGGGGATATGAGAACGGGGTGATGACAAACATCTTCTTTTCCCGCTTCTTCCTGCTGACAAGAGTGACCTGACATTCCGTATTGCGGGCTGTGCATCGGGTGCACTTGTCGTTTCCGGGCAGTTTGATGCACTTGAGCTACCCAGAGGGTCAGCATCATATCTCATAAGTGGAGAGCGCTCATTGCTCACCTTGGAGCGTTTACATGAATCACATGATGTTCCTGGTGTCTGGGGTTAGCTGTGGACGCCAAGACTTGAGATGGGTGCGTCGCTCACTTTGGCCTGTGCCGCCACCGCCAGCGCCAGCGCCTCCAGCACTACTCCCACTGCCCTCCATGCTTGTTGGCGGGCACAGTATTAATGATCATATACTTGCCGGAACTGCTCGGTGAAACTGGTAAGCAAGGAGGTGACTGTGTATCGGTGGCGAGAGCTCTTATATCCGCCGTCTCAGAGTGGGCCGTCGCGTCTTGTAGTACTCCAGTTGCAGTGGCATAAAATTGTCGTCGTCTTCCACCCCGCGTATGCTCGTGGCAGCCTGATTAATCAACGCGGCCCCCCTGCTTACCTACTCCACTCGGCGTGACAGTGTCTCTGATGACTGGCCCTTCGTCGGCGCTCTGGCCAGGCCGTCGATCTCACGTGATGGGGATAATTGTGAACGGCGAGGTCCAGCGCACAAAAGTAGAAAATGCACACCGCACAAGTGATAGTTGAGGTTATTTTGAACCGCCGGTCCAAGCCGTATGCAGTATACCAATATACAGCAAGAATGAGGGAGAATACGGAAGCTTGAAAACCGGGTCTTGGCCTCTGATTACTCTCCCGGGTATGTATGTGTTTGTTATGAGTCTCTGTATGGCAAGTCCCGTCGTTCCTGTAAATTCTCTCCGTGTCTAGTCTTGTCATCATGGATCTGGTCACTTCCAGTAGTTTCTTATGCATATCACGTGAGCGCAAGTCGGACGTCTCGGAAAAGCGTCAAGTTCCGATGCCGTGATCACGTGAAATAGAGTTTATGCTGACATAATAGACATAATCCAATCGTCTGGTACCCAACCCCAGCTCTTGCATGGCGCTGCATCAAGTTAGCGCTGATTTGAGGGTATAGCTTCTTCATTTCCTATAACGGAAATATGTGGCCTGTGGCCTGTCTCTACTATGCGCTAGAGTATACGGGGTACTTGGCTTTGTAAGTTTGCGATTCTCATTATGTGTCTGGTATGCTGTGCCACCGAGCCGCCCCACTGCGGGAGCGATTGCCGCCATCTGGCACGCAATCTAGGCCATGAATTACAAATGCGCCACAGCCGCTGCTTTCTCTCTTTATACACTATACACTCACCCCGACGAGCTCAAACGCTCTCTTTTCCGTCAATCTTGACAAGACTGCAATCATACGCAGAATGGCAACTCAGACTCTCTCAACCGCCACCTCTGGCCTCCTCTTCGGCGCAGCCCTCTCTGCTGCGGGCGTGGCCTCGCCGTCCATCATCATCTCCCAACTCCGTCTTGAAAACTTCCACATGCTCGAGGTCTTTCTGACTGCAACAGCAGGCAGCGCGTAAGAACCATCCCTGCACCTACCCCCACTTCCGTTCCCCTCCCGCTATCCACTTCCCCATTCTTATCCCCACGGGGTTACCCCTCCAACCTCACAACTTCCCACTAACCTCACACTTAGTCTCATAATCCACCTCACCAAGCGCGCCTCCCTTGCTCCCTGCCCACCCCGCTCCCCAGCTGCTTGGGGCTACTTCCCCTATGATGGCAACATCGTCGGATGCCTCCTACTCGGCGCCGGCATGGCGCTCACCGGCTCCTGCCCAGGCACCGTGCTCGTGCAAATCGGGATGGGTCTGCGCTCGGGTTTCACCGTGCTCGCCGGCTCGCTAGTTGGGGGCGCATTGTTCGTTGGGTACTCTGGGGGCTTCCGCCGCGCGACACCGGCGGCTGTGAAGGGCGAAGAGAAGCCGAAATTGACAATCCCTCAGCGTTGCGGTATTTCCGACTTGCCGGCCGTGGTGGCGTATCAAGCCATCTGTCTTTCTGTTGTCGGTGCGGCATTGCGCTACCTACCTGATGAACAGGGCAGGCTACTCAACCCCCTCATTGGCGGCTCGCTGATGGGTTTGGCGCAGTTGGCGTCCCTTCTGCTGACGACAAACACTCTCGGTGTGTCTTCGGCGTACGAGTCATTTGGGAAACTCTTCTGGCGCGCCGTCACACCCTCTTCATCTCCGTGGCCATCTGTCTCGCCCCTTGTCTTTGCGGCAGGCGTGGCAGGCGGCAGCGCAGCATTCTGGCGCATCTCCGGTACCTTCCCAGCAAAGGGGGTTGAGATTGGTGATGCCGCGGCAGTGGTGGGTGGTGTGTTGATGGCGATTGGGTCAAGAGTGGCTGGGGGGTGTACGAGTGGGCATGGGATTAGCGGGATGGCTGGGCTCAGCGTTGCGAGTTTCGTGAGTGTGGTTGCAATGTTTGGGGGAGGTTTTGCAGTCGCTCTTGGGGGGAAGGTTTTGGGATTCTAGGGTCGAAAGACTTCTAGTATTGCGGTGCTGTGGATGAGTGCATGGACGGAGACGGCGTTTAGGGAATTAATACTCTCAGGTTGTGGTGGTGATACCCCCGGTTCCTATGGCGGTTGATGGACTACGAAGTAGAGAGCCGTCTAGATTTGACAGCGATCTAGCAATAATACCAGATCTAAACCACTGTCCGTGTTTGTTCCAGTGCTGCAGTCCGCTTTCTGTCGTGAACTGGGAGAGTGATTGCGAGCACTATTATTGGTAGATAATTATCAACAGCATATGCACAGTTGAAGCTCGTTTAAAAAAAGTTTAGCATTTGCATGCCATCGATCACATTCGGAGGGGTGATTGCGGGGAAAAGGGCTCCCCTTGGCATAAACATGCCCCACCTTAAATGTCTTGAAAATGACCAAAAGTTTCTCCTTTACGCAGTCAATCTAGGTCTAGAAGCTGAGGCGGGAAGCTGCCATATAATTGGGTTAAACTTTGAACCCTGACAGGTACCGCTTATAATATTGATGGAGTTAGGTTGTTGGGGCTCTCGCCGGGAATTGGTGGTGCACCTCTAGAATCTCAACATTAAAATATTACATACCGTCAAGAATGGCGAACGGAACCTGCAAGTCTCCTATTCAATCGTTTAACCTGTCATTTCAATAGCCAATTTAAACCTTGACTAGCCTCCCATTCAATAGGCTCACGTTCATCGTTCGTTGGACAATTAGACGGACCGATCCCAGCCCCCACAGTGAGTGAGACAGTCTCATGCCACACACCTCTAAAATATTAGACTCCGCAACTGCCCGCCTTCAACTTTTTACATAAACGATCACCGCGGTAATTCTATTATCTGAATCTAGTCACATATGTGGTGTCAGCTGGTGAGTACTTATAGGCCGTGTGTTCCCATAATATTGCCCCTTGCTTCCGTAGCCACATTTCATCGCACATCCAACTCCAGTAATCCGAAATTCAACCATTCAACCGCAAATATGCGCATCAACACCGCAAGTTTTGCAATCGCTGCACTCTTTGCCTCAGTGTCTGTGGCGGTAACTACTGACCCGGATAAGTCTGTGGTGGACCTATCGAAGTGCACAACAATCGAGAGATTCGGGCCCTCTGGAAATCATTGTGGCGGGTGCCGTTCGGACTTCTACTTCGTTGCCGACAACAGTAATAGTTATGTTGCCTGCAACGAGGAAAAAGAGTGCTGTAAAGGACACTGCTGCCCAAAAATGATGACTATTCAAGAGGACGCCAATTGAGGCGCATATAGTGAGTTGGATCTATCTGACTTGTTCGATTGGGTGCTAACCAAACTGTAGATCGTGGGGAAGAGAGACGGTACTACGCCACATATCATTTGAGATTGGCGGCTTGTTGGGATTATGTATTGTCCCAATACGGCTCTGGTACTTGGCGGTTCTCAAATATCCAGCTAGTTGAATAGTTTGCGTAGTTATTATCCAAAATGTGAGAACTTGGGCACCCAATCTTGGCTGTGCACAACATAGAGCAGTTAATGGACCTTACAATGTGAATTAAGATATGTAATTGGAGTATTATCAAAGTTTATAACTGGAGATACGTAATATACGCATGATCGTGCCTGACATGACTAATTGGGACGATTTCCCTTGGTTGGCGAAGCCCCTGCATATATAGTTCGTCCATAGGTGCCTGGTTCTCCAATTGGAAGGCCAAATTTCACGTTACTTTTTACGTTTTCATGATGGAATGATAAAGGTCAAATTTAATTAACAAAGCAACAATGTTTCTAGGTCTTTGCTCCAATAACTAATTGTATACCTCTATCTATACACGACAGCTACAACGAACGAAGGGGCAAACCATGTAGTCAAAATTTGTAAAATTATCAACCGATAACAACGATATACATTGTAATGACAGAAACCCAATTTAGTCGGCCGAGCTGAAACTCCAAAGGAGAACTCCATACAACGACCAAAGAGCGACTTCAAATATATCCCCAGGAATCATCTTAGCCCAAGTTGCTTTGTGCGCAAAATCGTTCGCCGTGGGGCCACAGCTGTTGTGAAAAGCTATATCAGTATCCGACAGCAATTGTAGGACGTAACCACCAAGAACTTACTTTAATGCATCTATATCCAGGGCAACACGGGGCCGTAAATTCACCAGCACATGCAGCTTCGTACCCTCCGCATGCCTGTTGTAGCTGTTCAATTGGACTGGCTGCTCCAAGTGAGACCAGGGCGGCCAGAAGTGCAAATGAAAGCTTCATGTTGGCAGATTGCGACGGTAGAAACGTATGGTAATTGAGATATATTCGAGATCGGTAACAGAGACGGAGCGTTTGTATTATTGTATGCCGATTATGTTTGGGGGGGCTCTGGACTATCTTATAAGCTCGAGGTGTGAATCGATTGGAATGGGTTGAACGCCTTTCAGGTTCGCTGTCGTGCCATTTTATGCAAGAAGCCGCGTTTTTCACAAATCACCGCGTTTCTCATACTCTTCAAAATTCTCAATTGGTCGAATTACGTAGTAAAGACAGGAACACCTCATTTGACCGGCCGGGCTGAAGCCCCATTTGAGAACTCCCTACAACAACCAAGGCACCCATAATCCATCTTTCCGAGAACCCACCCTCTCAAGGCGTAGGTTGCAAATTAGGATGTAAAGAACACTTCCCGAAGTTGTAACCACCTGGGATAGGCTAAAATTAATGATGTTAGCATCGCAATGGTTGTTTATACAAGTTAACCATAATAACAGAACTTACGGCGCAACGTAACCCCGGGCAGCATTTCATTTCTCCTATGCAAGCACGTCCTTTGGTGACACATTGCTTTGGTTCCATTGGATTTGCTGCTACGAATGCAGCTAGAATAGTACAAAGGGCAACTGAGACTTTCATATTGGTAGCGTGAAGCAGCTGGGAAACGTACGAATCAAAGCGTGCTTTGAATATCAGGAACAATCGATGGGGTCTACGTAGTCTTATATATACTATATTTTGGTACCCTTGGTTGCGGTATATCCTGAGATTTGCATTACTAACATTTTGTGGGACATTATGCTGCCAGCCAAGCGACGTTGCACGCAGACTGAATTCCAGTTACTCAGACATTTTCAGCTGCGAAACTCGGTATTTAATTTAATTTAAGTTACTATCATGGTAAAGACAGGATGCCAATTAATCGGCCGAGCTAAAGCTCAAGTGGGGAACTTCATAAGTGAGTGAAGTATCTTCAATCCACCAATCGAAGATTCCCTCACGACTTTCTTATAAACCGCGTTGCTGGAAGGCACGCATATCCTTATTCTTCCTTTACACAAAGTCCAGTGCCAAATTTAGAATGCAGTGACTAAAATTAATGGCTATGTTAGATTTTGAGAGAAATCCCATGTCCAACGAACTTACCTTGCAGTTAAGCCCCCCACAGCAAGGTTTCTCTGGATGGCAAAATTGGTTTTCGAGTTTGCATCGTTTTTCAAGTCCTCCAATAGTATTCGCTGCTGCAAGTGCAGCTAGTAGGGTCACGAGGGTAATGGAGGCCTTCATGTCGACGGGTTGTGACGAGCTGGGTGATACGTCAGGTCGAGGTGTTTTCTTATAATCGAAATTTTGGAACACATACTTCATTATATCATAATACTTGAACAGGCGGTGTGTTGCAGTCTTAAATTATTGAGTACTGCAATGGTCTATCCCCTGGTGGACACAAATTTGAATTCCAGTTATTTCCATGCAAGGGGCTTTGAAGCCGTTTATGGTTCATTCCGCCAGCTGCCAACTGGCTTTAATTACGCAAAATTCCACATTAACACCTGAACTGCAACCTTCGTGACATGGCTGGTTGGAAATAGCTGCAAGACAAAGCCCAATTTAGTCAGCACATCTGACATTCAAGTGGAGAGCTTCAAATGACAATGTATCACCCTCGATTCGTGACTACCTGTTCGTAAACCGTGATACCAGATAGTATTTTCTACAAGCGACAATGTTGAGCCAAAATATTTGTCCCCTATAGTTGGCAGGCGTATTAGTATTCTGTTGGAGATAGACGTGTCAGTCGTGGCAATGGCACGTACAAGACAAGCAAGCCCCTCGCAGCAACTTCCATAACCCACTCCACCACACCTTTCTCCGTGGGTTTTGCATGGTATCTTCTGCAAGTGATTCGCAGCTCCAAAGGAGGCGAGAATGGTTAAAAAAATAGCTACAACCTTCATGTCGGTATATTGCAAGACAGCGAAGAGGATATTACGGCACGATTGGAGTGAATGTTTATACTGAAATTTGGAAAAGGGGGGATGTATTGTCTTTATAGTTCTCAAACCACCTTTTACAGGTAACGACGTCGTACTATCGTAAGTGACAGATAATTTATTTCATATTTGTAAAAGTAAAATCAAATGCCAGATAGTGATAAATCAGAGAGGAGACACGTTATAATGTTAACATCAATGAATGTCTGACTATTTAAGTCTAATTTTAGTCGGCCGAGCTGAAACTCCAGTGGAGAACTCCATACAACGACTAAAACACCCTTATTTCTCTACAACCTTCTCTTGAAACATTTCACCATTCTTTTCTGCATTTGGGCCATCGTTCACCAGGTACAGTGTACTGTGAAGAAAACAATCTTAGTAAGCGGAGACAGATACAGGTATAAGAGCTTTCCCTGCACTCCATCGGTGGACAGCAACTATGCTGGTAGCAAGTTTTCCCTTCCTCAAAGCATGCTGTCTCAAGAGCAACGAGAGGTGTTGCTGTTCCGAGTGTGGCTAGGACAGCTAGAAGGGCAATTGAGATTTTCATATTGACAGACAACTACAAGGTGGCGGAGATATGTAAACGTGGAGATGTATTTTGAATGTCGGGAACAAGAGAGGATAACATAGGTTTTTATAGTTTATAAAGTTTCTTATTTGGGCGATTTTGAGGCATAAGCTGGGGGTTTTCATTTGGAACTGTGTGACGCCGCCAAACCCACGCCAAGTTGAAAAATTGCTAAGTTATTCTGAAAACCATTGCTTTATTTCAGTTCCTCTGCATCTATATCGAGATCAAAGTACAGATTAACCATGTCTATATGCACACTTCTGTCCTGTCCTTACATTATGGATACAAAGATGCACGGCAGAACGAAGTCCATCTCCATTTGGCTGAGCTGGAACTTTGGAATTCAATGCAAACCATAAAATAACCCTGGCTTTCCAATGGTTTTGGGGTTTTTGTAAGTCAGAGGTGCTTTCTTTCAGGGGTCGTTGTAAAGGCTGTTACAATTTAACACACACACAGGCTTGAGAAATACGGGTCGAATATAGGGTAAATTGTTATGTTAGCATCTGGACAGCAACTACAGAGTTCATTACAGTACTACAAAATGTATCCCGCGTAGGACTATTACTTGTGAGATAGAGTCAAGATTTACAACTGATATCTGCGATAGATACTTTCAAACAAGGTAAATTGGCTTTGCAGTCTATATTCGTCGTCTCACGCAGGACAAATTTTCTTCGGATGATCTTGCATGAGCCACGAAACACCTGACTTGCACATCCCCTGCTGAGGCACTGTGGTGCAGTAAATCTCTGCTAAGCGCCGGCTCATAATTGCTAGAGGACAGTATCTTACGCTGTGACAAAATTCTAAACTTCATACATTTGGAATTCGTCAATGGTGGGTATCAAGTTCTGCGCTGGATTTATAAATCAGGAGACTTTGCTGCAATAGGCTTCGGCCCTTCTATGTTAGTTGCAGCTTGTCAAGGCAATAGTACGTTTACCGTTGCCCTGTTCGGCGATAATGTGTCGATATAGACTCCTTGCTCCTTTGCAAGACACAACTGCTACCTCTGACGTGAAACTGAACGCTGATAACCCACCGGTATAATTATTGATATGCATTATCTCACCTGATGCATATACCGTGATTTTTATTTACCTTGCATTGTAGCTAGGTGTTTAGGGTCATGGCGATGTTAGCCTTGTACGTTAAGTAAGGGTTATTGTGTTCCGTCAGGCTTCATCCGTCCAACCAACACCAACACTGTGTGCCTGTACTACTATGCTCTCTATTAGGCACTCAGTATTATCACGGGACAATAAATACTCGGCTTAATAGCCTGTTAGATATTTCTCTGGGCCTTTAGATAGGTCGTGGTTGTTGCAAAGGTAAAGACTACACCCACAATTTTTTGGTTTCTGGTGATGTTGGAACGATGTGCTAAGGATTCCCGTAGTACGGACAGGGAATTCGATGTATGATAGTGTTGATAGAGGAGATAATAGGAGGGGTCAGACGGAGTGCGAGGACAATGGCGAGGCCCAAAGACTCGGCATATGACTTCACTGCCATCAAATCCACAACACTCATGGATATTACAGCCATTTTCGCTGATGCACATGGGGGGATGTGCACAGCTGGAGCACCACAGAGTTGATATTGTAGGGCAGCCGAACGGAGGAATGGTGGACGACGAGGATGATGATGAAACTGGGAAGATAGAGGACGACATTTCCCGGAGGAATGGAGTGACGAGGTGACTACACAGGTTGTATATTCACATGAACCAAACTATCTCTTCCCAAATTCCAGAACCACGGCGATGGGTCGGGAGAGAGCGAAGACAGTTGCCACCATAACCACCACGGTCATCGAATCAATGATATGACAGGATATGTAACTGCCGGTTGTGAGACATTGTTTCCATTGAACCAGAGTCGAAGGCAGCTACGCATCTACCGGACCATTAGAAAGCTAGTTATAACGTCATACCCAGAGTAGGCTCTATCTCGTATAATCGCGATAAAAGCAACGGATAACGGCAACTGCAGCGGCCACGGCAAAGGAAATTTTCCAGATGTCTTGCCCGTCTACGAACTTACAACGTAACTTATTTTTTCTAGCGGTCGTCGGCCAGAGACGCGTGGTGTGTGGGTGTGGCCGGGCTGGGTGAGACAGTACTAGACTCTTTCCCGCCACTACGAACCAGCTCGCCGGGTGGGAATTAATTCCGTTGTGGCGGCAAGAACTATTCACATGTGCCTGCCGTTAATGGAAGGAGCAATGCGTGCTTTGCCGTGCCGCAACGCATAGTTTAGGTTGAGTCAGTCGCAGTTTCTCCCATGTATGTGTATGTTTTGGGCGTTTTAGCATAGACCATATCGTGGAGAGGGTGGTACGCGGGGTTGTGAGGGGAGGCAGGACAAAACAGGTTGGCATGTGCCAGCCAGCTTTGGCTTTGGGGAAAGCTTCAATTGGGGAGTACTCGTACACAGACGCTGTTGGAGCAACTAAATCTATAGCTCCAGAGTAGAGTCAATAGTTAGTCGCCTATGGCAGCCACTGTATGGCCAATATATTGCCTCCCCCTTTTTTCTTCTCTGGCGCTTGTGGACCTATAGTTGCTGATGGCCTACCTACTCTAGGATTCTATTGTATGGTACAGCATACTTCACATGAGTGGTGAGGGAATATCGATTATCCCAACGGACGTTGCATCCCGTCCAGTAAGATCCGCGAGTCATGTCCGTCTATCAATAGTTCAGCGGGTACACATCCGAATTTTACACGGCGGCGGAAGGTTGATCCGCGATTTTCACAGCGATCATGCCGGTGATGGGCAATGATTTGCGCCAAGGTGCGCGTATCTGGAACTGCTGGAGTAGTATGAAGAGTTTCCGATGGCAGGGCTGCATTGTGTAGGGATTATTGGCTATTCTCGACGACCTACGTACGTGTACTCCGTACACCGAGGTCTCCATGGGGATTTTTGCTCATGACAGCCAACGCCACCTTAGACAATATTGTCTTTCTTTTTTTCCACTACGGCAGGAACGACGATGATGCGTGCATATGTCCTCGTGCCCATTGCCCATTATCGTCCATTGGTGAGCGGCACTCACACATAACACACATAAAACACTCTTTTATGCGCATAATAAAACTCCAGCTCAGCCACAGTGCACACCACCATCAACCTTCATAACCTCCCTACACCCCACTGGCCCAATAGGTTTCCACTTGCCCCTCTTGCTCCGTCCCTAGAGGATCTTCTTCTACCCAACCAGGTCCCTTTTTCTTGCCCCTTCGAGCCATAGATCTCCACCCCATTTTTTGGTTCCTGCGACTTTTGGCCGCCACACCAAATACGGCCGAGGCACACGACCCACGCACAGGCTCGGTTCGATGTTAGAGTACCATATTTGCTCACTTAGAGGCGCGTCCAGATGTTCTGTAGTGGCGTATTGCTGTATGAGCTTCCCCTCTCCCCAGGCCGTCAGTACTCCTGTCACCGACATCGCCCCGTCCAGTCTTCCTCCCTGGCCCATCCGAACCCCTCCCACTCCTTTCCTAATCCCTTCATCTCACCCCGATTGGTGCCCGCAGCCTCCTTCCTCCTCCTCCCAACATCGCATCAATGCACAAATAAGTGGAACCCTTTTTCCGCGGACCAGACCCTTACGGTAGGGCTCCTCGAACCAGCTGCTGCTCCTGTTTAATGCGGATCCGGGCGCCAGCGGGTCAGCACCTGCTAGGAACGGTAGCCGTGCGTGGACGATCTGGTCCAGCTGCACTTAAAGAACCTAACATCCCCTCGCATCGGGTGCACACTTCAACGCTCGTTAACGCCTCACGATCCCATCATACTCGCACGCCGCGCCTCACATCAGACGAACATCCCCTCAACAACGGACAGAACAAAATAGAATAGCGCAAGGATCCATGCCCGCGCCACAAGCATGAGATTCCCGCCGCCTGAGGTAATGGCCTCGTGGCCAAAGCCCAATTATGTCGATCCGGTGCGCCGTGGCAACGAGAGTATTATTATCCAAGCCGTCTTGGTGGCGTTAGTGACCATATTTGTGGCGATTCGATTGTATGCGAGGATAGCGATTACGAAGGCGGGTGTTGGGTTGGACGATGTTTTAATTGTGATTTCTGCGGTATGTTTGTTCGCAACGCCTGGCTATTTGATACAGGCGCAGGGTTGGCTTGGTGGTATGGAGACTAACGAGCAACAGATTTTTGGGCTGGGCCTGACAGCGGGAGTTATACTCGCGATACATAATTATGGATGGGACATACATGTGTGGGATCTTCCTCCGGAGGACAGCATTACGAGTCGAAAGGTACGCGCTATCAACTCTACAGGCCCCCGCCGGTATTCAACATGGACTAACAACATCACAGGTCAGTTGGGCAAGCATGCTCCTCTACCTCACCTCCTCCTCCCTCACCAAAACCTCCATCCTCGTCTTTTATCTTCGCATCCTCGTCGCCAAGAAAGACAAATTCGTTACCAAAATCACCCTCGGCGCTATGATTATCTACTACGTCGTACTTCTCATCGTTCTCTTCGCGCAGTGCCGGTTTGTTATAACCCTCCCTCAACCAAACAACAATTTCTGACACGATCTAGCCCCCTCCCATACTACTGGGAAATTCTTATCCCCGGTGCCGAGGGCAAATGCCTCGAAGAAGGAATCCACATGGTCACGGCCGGCGTGCTTAACCTCATCTTCGATCTCATCATCTTCACCATCCCCCTCCGCTCCCTCTTTCTCCTCAAGATCCGCACCACCCAGAAGCTTCAGGTCATATCCCTCTTCTCCGCTGGTCTTATCGTCATCGCCGCTGCCTCCATGCGGCTATACTACAACGTTGTCGTCTTCCTCCAGACCTACGATGTAAGCTGGTACGGTTATGTCGCCTGGCTGTGGGCGGCTATCGAAGTGCACGTCAGCATCATCTGCGCGTGCGTGCCCAGCTGCCGCGCTTTCTTTGCCAGTTGGACAGTCAGGGGCTCGAGCAAGGGCCGCAGCGGCGGCGGAGGCACATATCCTAGCAAGCCTGGGGGAAGGAGTTTTAATAATACGGATGCCGAGGAGGACGCACGGCTGACGAACATCAAGATGGGGAGTATGGCGAAGGTGGAGGCGGGTAGTATGAGGAGTGGTATTAGTGGGGACAGCGAGGAGACGAGAGAGGGGGTGAGAGTGCAGACTGAGGTGATGCAGTATCATGAGGGGGTCGGAGACAGGAGAGCGGGGGGGATGGTATAGACATATATCGGAGATAAAAATAATTTATATTTGTATGGTATGGATAGAAGTAATGGCTAGACTTAGAACTTAGATCGATGGCCGCGAGGCGGAAATCTACAGACTGTACAGTACTGTACTCAACAACGGTTCATCATTCCCCTTCGCATTAACTGTGGGTGGGTGCCCCTGCATCAGCATGCCTGTCGCGGCCGTCCGCTACGCAGGAACGAACCCCCTACGCTGTTGCCCTGGCTTTATACCGCTAACTACCGTTGCCGCTATACTTCTCTTGCCTACCTGTCCGTGATGGTCTCCGGCGCCAATTTGGTGATCGGAGATCTGCGGCCATGAGTGGATTCTCGGCATTGGGTCCCGAACGGTGAAGCTTCCACGATGGAGCTTGCTAGTGCCTAACGAGGAAGGGAGGGTTGTTGGGTGACGGGCTAATGCTATATGCGGTATTATCCCGTGAGTAGGAGGCTTACTGTAAGGCATTTCCACTTCTGGTCAAGGAATGACAAACTTTTTCATACCTGAAGCCGTTGTCTGCCATATTGCGCCGGTTGCGCAGATTCCTGAGGCTGCCATTTTATTGTTGCAAGGGTGCATCTAAAAACGCCTCTGATTGGTTGCGCCACCTCGCGCATTGCTTCCCAAAGCGGTTTAGACACCCATGCTCTGGGGAACTCTCAGCCTTGCGCGATGACCGCGGGCTGGAGATTCCTGAGTAATGGCGGCCACGGCCTCAAAAAATGCACTGAAAAAGGCGCGTCGATGAGCCAAGCCTCGTTGACATGGGCTTACGGTCCTGGATGAGATGAGATATTATGAGGCTTGTCGCGGAATGGTTCTCTTTAAAGCGATTCTTCGCCCGCCATCCCATCAATACATCTATCTTTCATAGTTACCGCTGCTACTATCACATACCAGCATAACGCTACTTTGCCATACGAAGCAACTCTAATTTATCTAGCTCATCCCTACTAGATTCACAACAATGGTCGGCGTGCCAGGCCGCTCAAAAGTTTGCAACACCTGCCGGAAACGGAGGATAGCTGTTCGTTCCCCCAATCCACTCCAATTGGAATCCCACCTTTGCAAGCCCGCACTAACACGTATCTATAGTGCAGTCTCGATACCCCCGCCTGCAAGCAGTGCATCAAATCGAACCGCGAATGTGGCGGCTACCAGCGCGAGCGGCTATGGGTGCCGAATAACCAGGTCAAGCTCGAGGGCGGGGTTGCGCTTGGTGTGGCCACGCAAAAAGAAGCAGGGACACCACCGAGCAAGACTACAGGGAAGGCGTCTAAGAATAATACAGTAGCACTCGTATGGACAAGCGCGCCCAATGATCCGCACAATGACAAGGTAGTGGCGCCCACACCTCGTCTAGGGAGGATGGTAGACTCGTACCGGCCGTTCCAGCAGCAGCTACTAGGCGAGTTTATGCACGCCTTCATCCCAAACTACGGAACTTCAGCGTCGGCCGAGGACTCTATGTGGCTGGTGTGTGTCCCGGAGATGGTTGGCTCCTCGCCGGCACTCGAGGCAGTGCTGATGGCGCTAAGTACAGCACAGTTGGGCCGGGCACACGATAGTACGGACCTGGTATATGAGAGTCGGCGGTTGTACTGTGTTAGCCTCCGGGAATTGGGGAAGGCGCTAAAGGATATGGAGAAGGTGTATAAGGATGAGACCCTGGCGGCGTGTGTGGCGCTGGCGCTATATGAGGTGGTTGAGTGCCCTGCGGAAAGTGATAAGGGGTTGGTGACACATTCGGACGGGTGTATGCGATTGATTGAGGCGAGGGGTCCTGAGGCGCATACAGGGGATGTGGGACATATGTTATTCCAGTCGTGCCGGTACAGCTCGGTTCGTACTTACTTATTATACCTCTTCACACTATGAAAGCCTGAGCTAACCTGTTGGCAGCTAATGCACGGCCTCTCCCAAAATCGCTCCAACTTCATGAGCGAGGCAAAGTGGCTAGATGCACCGTTTAAAGGCAGGACCAAGTCGCTGAGCGACAAGTTCATGGAAGTCTTCATCCAGGGACTCTCCATCCTCGAGGCCGCGCAAGCCATCGGCGATCTCAAAACCCCGTCCTCCCTCCTCGCCTGTCTCGCCGTCATTGACTCCTGCTGGCGCGCCGACGCGGCCATGCGCGCCCTCTACGCCGAACTCGAAGCCAGCGTCGACGGCCCGCTCTTCTGGCCCGAGCTCTCCACGCTCGATAACCCCGCCGACGATGCCCAGACAGGGAAGCTGTTCCCAGTCTCGTACCACTTTGCCAATTTCCGCGTTGCGAAAATCTGCGAATTGTACTGGGCCATCTGCATCATACTGTGGGGCGGGCTTTTCCACCTCTACCATGCGCTGGCGATTATGGAGCCGCTGACGCCTGA
Source organism: Pseudogymnoascus sp. VKM F-4513 (FW-928) (assembly GCA_000750755.1). Classification (NCBI taxonomy): domain Eukaryota; kingdom Fungi; phylum Ascomycota; class Leotiomycetes; order Thelebolales; family Thelebolaceae; genus Pseudogymnoascus; species Pseudogymnoascus sp. VKM F-4513 (FW-928). The sequence continues at coordinate 16,801 of JPJW01001067.1, forward strand.
TGAAGATGACTGCGAATGCACCACCCCGGTCCACGTATGCCCCCGCGGCTTCAGCATTGCGGACCTCCCACCGCTGCAGGACCGCGACGTCATGACTGCGGTTCGCAATATCTGCCAGTCGTTTGAGTACTGTGTGCAGCCCGCCAACCGCCTGCTGGGAGCGTCGAGCATCGCGTTCCCGCTGCAGGTGGCACTGGCGACGCTGAGGGAGTTTCCGGGGAGAGAGAGGGAGGTTTACTGGATTGCGGCTGCGCTAGATGTGATTGACCGGAGAGGGTTCCGAATTCTAAAGTTTTCTAAGTCATGACAATTAGGGTGGGGTACGAAGGGCAATGATTGTAGACGTTTCAAGGCAGGAGATTGGGGGCGTGGGAGTGTATTTGGTGTGAAATGGGGTGCTATGTTCAAGGAGATGGGGTTCTGGACGACCAATGACGATATGGAGCAGAGGGGTAAACAGAAGGCCCGCCTTATGTTGGATTGGGATGGTGGCGTTGAATATAAGCAATTGATATGATCCTATGTAGTTATGATCGCTAGGCTATAGTTAATCAGACAGGGGTAGTTTTGAGATGTTCTAAGACTCTGGGGTTTGATGGAAGTGATAAATCAGAGGACAACCTGTGAAAATTGGTGGCTGCACTTGGGTCGTTCGGTGTAGCTCCATGGGTTATAGGCATTTCTTTATTATAAGGCTTATATTCAACATTGGTTACGTGGCAGTGAGAAGGCATTGAAAGCATTAATATCTTGAAATGGCTGTTGCAAGTGTACGCCATGACACAAAGCCACGTCATTACCATGGCTTGTTCTTTTCCCAAGGCTACATGGGTCGTTCAGTTCGAATAGCTAGCTAAATGGAAATAAATAAGATTCCGCTGACGATAGTTAGTGATGATCGTATCGGCTCGCATCTACCTCGGGTTGGTGAGGTCCGATATGCGGTTTGGACGAAAGGGTAGAGTATCATCGAGGCCGACAACGGGGATCGCCAGAAACGTGGCCGGGCCGAAGGGGAGTTTCATAGACCGCAGCGGTTTTTTCGTGCCATTATGCATCTGCGCGAGTCGAACATTTAGCTGTCTACTTTGGAATAGACTTGTAGTTGAAGTCTGAAGCTGTAGATCGTGTCGTCCGAGATGGGATTGAGTGTTGTTTACCTCTCGAGTCGATTGAATCGGGGTGTTTTATCTATACTACCGTACTACAGACAATCCCCGCACATGTTAAAATGCCATAATTATGCCAAGTCTTTATTTAATATAACCATCAACCCCTCATTATTGTGCAGTTATACTCGAGTACAATATACAATAAATAATTCCCCGGTATCGTCATCATCATCATCATCGTCACCGAGTTGTCGATGTCAGGACTCCTCTAAAACACCTGCCGGACCTCGCACATGGTCGGCTGTGGTCCCAATTGGCCGATTAGCCTCGGGTGTTGGCACGGAGCACGGACACCATCTACGCCGGCAATAGCCACAAAACTCCCCCAATGCCCCAAGCCAACCCTGTAGCGGCCAGAATCGTCTCTTAAAATCTTTCGGCGGCCACACTCTCTTACATCACCATACTCTCCCCCAGATATACTACGGCTCAGCCATCAATTGCACCGTAGCCTCCAAATTGCCTCTTTCGGAGATCTCTGTCTTGTGTGGCAGCAGGACAATGTCGGCGATCAACAGAACCCTCCGAGCTGCATCAGTCCAGTCAATCCGCTTACCGACTAGAGCCGTCCGTGCTCAGGCTCTCAACCGCATCAACTTCACCAACCCCGCCATTCGCACCTCCGCCGCTCTCAGAACCAGCAGCTTTTCCACCATGTCGAAGCTTCAATCTGGTGCTCCCCCGGCGCCGGTCGCAAGAGAGTACGACCCTGAGATCAAGGACATTGCGTCTTACGTCCACAACACCCCGATTGATTCAGATCTCGCTGTAGGTTACCCCTCTCGGCAATTCTGAAGATTCTCCCCGCTAACACAAAAATCACAGTACGACACCGCACGCTTCGTCTTCCTCGACACTCTAGGATGTGGTCTTGAGGGTCTCAGGTTCAAGGAGTGCACCAAGCTCCTTGGCCCAATCGTTCCGGGAACCGTTGTCCCCAACGGCCCCAAGGTTCCCGGTACCGACTTCCAGCTTGACCCCGTCAACGCTGCGTTCAACATCGGTGCCATGATCAGATGGTTAGATTACAACGACTGCTGGTTGGCCGCTGAGTGGGGTCACCCATCTGACAACCTGGGTGCCATTCTCGCTGTCGCCGACTGGATCTCCCGTACCAACCGTGCTGGCGGAAACCTTGGCAACGGCAAGGTCATCACCGTCAAGGAGGTTCTCGAGGCCATGATCAAGGCCCACGAGATCCAGGGCTGCCTGGCTCTCCTCAACTCCTACAACAAGGTCGGTCTTGACCACGTTGTCCTCGTCAAGGTCGCCTCCACCGCCGTCATCTCCAAGCTCCTCGGCCTGTCCGAGAAGCAGACCGCCGACGCTGTCTCCCAGGCCTGGGTTGACGGGCAGTCCCTCCGTACCTACAGACACTCCCCCAACACCATGTCCCGCAAGTCCTGGGCTGCCGGTGACGCTTGCCAGCGTGCCGTCAACCTTGTCCTCAAGGTCGCCAAGGGTGAGCCCGGTGTCCCAACCGTCCTCTCCGCACCAGTGTGGGGATTCTACGATGTCCTCTTCAAGGGCAAGCCATTCGAGTTCCAGCGCCCATACGGCAGCTACGTTATGGAGAACGTCCTCTTCAAGGTCTCCTACCCTGGTAAGTCCAAATTATCTTCTACTCAACATTTTCACACGCTAACCCGATGATAGCCGAGTTCCACTCGCAGACTGCGATTGAGGCCGCCAAGGCTGTCTACCACAAGCTCGAGGCGATGGGCAAGTCCGCCGCCGACATCAAGGAGATCACCTGCCGCACCCACGAGGCATGCATCCGCATTATCGACAAACAGTTCAAGCCCATGGACAACTTTGCCGACCGTGACCACTGCATCCAGTACATGGCCTCGGTCATGCTTGTCTACGGACGCCTCGAGGCTACTGACTACACTGACGGTGGAGAGGCCGCTACCTCGCCGCTCGTCGAGAGCCTCCGCCAGAAGATCAAGTGCGTGGAGGACGAGCAGTTCACCCGCGATTACCATGACGAGAAGCTCCGCACCATCCCCAACGCGCTTACCGTCACCCTTAACGACGGCACCGTCTTCGAGGAGATTGTTGTCGAGGCGCCGCTCGGACACAGGATCAGGAGAGAGGAGGCCAAGCCGGTCATCCTCGAGAAGTACAAGAGGCATCTCGGCCCCCACTTCGACGCCGCGAGGGTTAAGGAGCTTGTCGATCTCGGAAACGATGGCAAGAAGCTTGAGTCCATGGCCATTGACGAGTACGTTGACTTGTACACCGTCAAGGACAGCAAGTTCGTGTAAATTGAGTATGGAGGTGTGTTAAGATTTAGAAGGGAGCCTTGCTTTAGATGAAAAGTGTTCATTGAAATGCGTAGACTGTAGTTGGTAGGTATGCCATTTACTATGAATATCAAATACTATATACCACAAGATCGTGCAGCTACCTTATCATCATCGTGTCCGTAATATTTTCACATGCCAATCGCTCTCCAAAAATACGACGAGACTTAGAGTAGCCGCCTTGCCTCGCTAACCCCGCCAAAGCTCAACATATCCACCAAAGCCCCAACCACTTCGCAACACCTCCGAACAATCCTAACGCTATGCAAAAAAAAAAAACTCCCAAGACATCTCTTGATAAAAAGTACAGATCCTTTTTACGACAAGCGACCTTAAGCGACATAATAATGACAAAAAAACAAAAAACAAAGTACCACATAAAGCACGCCCCACCAGGGGCTCGAACCCTGAACCTTGGGCTTAACTTTTAGCTGACGACGAAATCATCTGCATAAAAGGCCCACGCGCTAACCAATTGTGCCAGCAGGGCTGGTGGTAGTTGAGGGGGTCTGGCAAAATTCGCCTTATGTAGCAAACAGGGTTTTGCAAGTTAATAATGCTTTTTTTCGATTATGGATTTCGTGGGTTGTAAAGGATGGGAGTTGGTTCGTGGGGAAAATTTAAAAGGCTACTAAATATTTAATTTGGGGAAGGAGCTGTTTGTGTAGTTTGTGGATCATATTGAGTCGCTCCTTCCGTGGTAATGTTTTGTGGGAACATTAAGTGTCATATTTTTATCCAAATTATATATTTATCAAAAATCAAGATTCGATTCCAAAATATTCCAACAAAACTATAACGGGGTATCATTTAGGAGACGTAGAAAGGGCTTGACCCATCTAAATCCCAATGCACACTCCGCCATTCCAGGTCCGCTTACGCTATGAAACCAGCTAAAATGCAGTAAATCAACAATATAAGACCGATATTTAAATCACTCCGAGATTACTTCCTTCCCATACTGGCGCAGATACTGCTCCTTGACATCGCGTAGTACCTCATCGGAGACACATAAGTCATATCCATCCCCCCACTTCATGATCCCCTTGATGGGAATCAGCTTGTGCTTCCCGGTGTCGATATATCGACGTAGATAGAAAATCGCATTACCCAGATCGTAGAGGCTGCCGACGCCTCGCGACATCCGGTGAACGCACATCGTAAACGCATAGCTCCACCGCGGCACCACGACTGTCAGCCCCCCCGCGCAGAACATGATGTCGTTCTGGTGCATCGAGAGCTCGTAGACGTCGCGCGCCACCTCGGGTCGCACACTCCCCGTGTCCTTGCCGCTGAACCACCCATCGCCTAGGGATACATGGCTGCGCTGTTTAGCGTAGAGCGCAGCGCTGGCGAGCAACCTGCGCTGGGCGATGGGAAGGTGAGTAGATAATGCGTCGACTTCGGTGGTTGTGTCCCAGGCCTCTAGGAAGTATGTGGAGACCACGCCGCCGACGGCAATGATGGTCAGGTCGGCATTGTTATTGCGCAAGTACTGCGCCATCAGTTCAAGCCCATGCTTGATTTTTTTCGAGTCAAGAAGGAAGCAGCCGGCTGGCACAGGGATACCATTGGAATCGCAATCCTGTCTGGGCGACTCTGACTTAGGGGCTTCCTTGGAGCTTTGCGATCGAGCAGGCGCCTGGGATAACACAGGTGTAGCAGGCCATCGGGGGCGCTCCAATTGGGGTTGGGAAGATGTCCTGTGGTGACTGCTTGGTGCTGGACTAAGTCCAGACCTGCTCTTTGTGTATGGGTTGTTATCCACGGACGGTGGAGTTGTAATAATGCGCGGGGGAGGGCAGGGTTGTTGGAGATTCGTTGCAGGCAGTTCGAAACGTTCAGGATAAGGTGCCGACTGACCCCCAGAGCTCGGCCTAGGTGGCTGGTTATATGGCAACCCGCCAGGGTATGATGAGCTGGCAGGATATGGCGTAGCCGTAGATCGAGGTGGTGGGTTCGATACAGCTTTTCGAAGGCTTGTTTTTAGTTGTTCAGCGGTAACCGCTGGCTCTTGTTGAGTGGGGACCGGCTTCACTAGATCGACTATGATCTGGCGGTAGGCTTCAAGTTTGAGGTTCAAGGCCGCAATCTGTTCAACGTCGGTGGGTTGATGTGTGGACACTAGCAGCCCCTGTGACGACGGATGGTGGGGAGGCAATGGTTGTCTTTGAGTTGGGGGCATATCGTAAGGTGGCGGCTGTTGACGACATGACGGTTGCTGTTGTGCCGAGGGATACGGTGGCTGATACGGTGACTGCTGTTGATGACTCGAAGGTTGTGGCCGAGTCCACGGCTCATATGGACGCATCGGCTGCTGTGGAGTTGCTACAGGCTGCTGGGCAGCGGAACCCATTCGGGGCGTCGCCGCACCGTGGCTATTCACTCGAGCAGTTGCCGTAAACAGAGGATCTGGCGTTAAATGAGAATACGCCATTTCGGACTTTGTGCGATTTCGACTGGGCCCTCGTGGTACCGAGAGGCTTGCTGTATTTTGAGAGGGGGTGGCTGAAGAGACTTGGCGGGATTGATTTGGCTGTCTCGCGGCTACCATGGGCGGATTTAGAGTTGTCCTTGGCTGCTCTGTAGTAGTAACAGTAATTTTTGGGACAGATTGGTTGATAGATTTCTTTTCTCCGTATCTGCAGCAGAAGCCCACTGTAGAAGCGGCGTCTTTGTCGTCAACGCAACAGAAAATGCCTATTGCTGACAATGAAGAGCAATCGTATCCGAGGAGCCAACGCATCGACAGCAGCTAACAGTAGTAACGGCTTGACGCTGCATGTCAGCCTGGTAACACCAAGTTGAAGCGGAATTGAATGTAGTGAGAGTAGTAAATGTATTGTTGGAGTGGCTCACTTTGAATACTCGTCTCGCCACATAAACTCGTAGCAGAATAAAAACATGAGAACCGTAACTGAAATGACTTAAGAAAGGAGAGAATTCCGTCCCTCGACTTACATATCAGCAAATTCATATACGCCAACATTCATACACGCCGGTCATCGTCAAGGCATCTATGCATGTTGGACTTCCAACAGCCGCCAGATGCAGGGCAGACTGCCCACAAACCCTCAGCCTTCCCTTTTGGCAGACTTTCCGGCGTCAATGAGCAGATGACGGCTGGTATGACTCGTCTATCCCCACATCTGCCGTGCATACCGTTTCACCGTCGTGCCGGGCGCATAAACAGGGAACGAGTATATGGGCAAAGGCTGGATTCTGGGTGGGTGGTAGTTGGTTAAGCGCTCCCGCCAGCGAGGCTGCATGAACCACAGCCTCGGAATTTTACGCGCCCTCGACGTGTCACCAATCATTTATTCACATAGACAACCAACATTAGCCTCGCCGCTATTTGCGCGACCAAGATGCCTGAAATGGTACCGTTGGGAGCTAGGAATCGACATTGTCACCTATCTTGATTTTATGGGCCGGGGTCCTAAAAGAATGAATACTATTTGTCTATATCTATATCTCTGGGTCTATATGGTTTCAAATTCTCTGCTCTCGAAGTAATCATCTCCATAATTGCCCAGTATCTCGTCCCCAAATTCGATATCTTTGATCGCCATAACCACCACCCTGAGCCGGTTCATTATACGCGTATGCACAAAATCCACGTTCTGCTTAGTTTTGTCGCCCGTATGATTGATAAACCTGGTCCAGTTCCCACGCAGCCGCGCCGAGATATCGGCAATATAATTATAATTTGGTTGGTCATATAACCCAAAAAGGTAGACCTGGTCGCAAATCTCGGAATCTGGATCGTAAGTAGTATGAGGCACTAACTCCCCCGTATACTCACCGAGCATGGTCCCAGAATCAAATGCCTCGAGGGCTCGCACCCCACGGTTCACAACGTCCGGCTGATTGGGAAACGGGGGAAACTCAACTATCTGGATCATTCGGCTCCTGTTAAACAAATGGTGGCATTGGCAGCCAAGATCTGGGTCATGCCACTCGTCTTCGCCGCTGAAAGGGTTGAGGCATTTCGGGCAGACGGGAGGGTGGCGTACGCCGTCTGTGTCTGGATGATCGCACAGTTGAGGGTGGCGTGGCCATATTTGCCATGGCCACCCGGGCGTACGGCTGTACCGGCTGAAGAGAGTCTCGTCATAAGAACACTCCTCGATGTCTATAACCTGGAGGCCTGAGGGCTGGGAGTCATTGTAGCTCGGGGCCTGGATGGGAATTATGGCGCCTGTGAGCGATAGATAGAACGTGTCTGGGCCATGGTCGTTAAGATTCCGGTGCAAGACCTCATCACTGATGGAGTTGGGGTACGGGTGACGTGCCACAACAGCATCGTCGAAGGCCATTAAAAGGTTGTCTGGGTTATGGGCAAAATCAGGGATCAATTCCCTGACAACTTGAAGAAAGGGCACACCCCTCGACCGGGCGTAAAACTCGATGTTTGGCTTGTCCGCTGCTAATAGAATGACGAGTAATCTCCAGAACTCATCATCAGGGTAGATGAGAGCTTCCATGAAGGCCGGCGATATCGAAAGAATGGCCACAAACACTAGCCTGTCCCTTAGAAGACCAGAGATTTCACGGCAGAGGTAGTTAACGCGATCACGCATTTCCTTGCGCCAACGGACCGTGGGAACCAGCCTTCGTTCCGAAGCAGCAACGAATAACAAATGCTTAGCATGGTAGTCTCGATATATTTCTTCCAGCAGATACTGTGCTAGAACAAGGGTGCTGCCTCCAGAGTACTCCTTCAGCCCCGGGATTATAAATGGCTCCACTTGAGCCATGATTATCACTCGATAGCGGAGGATTTAAAATAGAAGGGTAGGCGCCGTAATATATTCGCGACGGAAGATGAATTTTTTTACTGCACAGCAGTAAAAGTAAACCAAAAGTGTTGTATGATACCGGAGAGAAACGTCTTGAAGTGTGTATGATGCTGGTCAGAGGATGACGGTCTAGGTGAGGTGATAACGGGGCTATTTATGCAAGAATGGCACAAAGATTATCTGCTGAAACTCTGGACAGTGAGAAAATGCAAAGCTCTCTTTGAAACATTGCGGTGTTCGAGGACCTAAATAGCAATATCATTGTCCGTTGACAGAAGAAAGGAAGGAAATAACTCCCAAAACAAATCCTCACAAAGGCTCAGGACAGTAGCCCTATGTTACCCGGATAAAGCGGAACAATGGAAATTATGAGACAAGCAAATATCCAAAGAATATTCCCTATGTTTTGCTCAATACTCTCAGAGAACAAAGGCCTGAAATGGTTTGTTTCGAGGACATTGCAGGCTGACATGGCTCTGAAAGTGACTTGCTGTGGGAAAAACCGAATTGAACAAAAGGGCCCATATTCATGAGGAGCAGCACCCAGTTATTGCGAGTATTACTGGCATCGTAACCTGAGGTATGAATTGGACGCGTGGTGATGGTGATGGGACGTCTTTGTGTTTCGTCAGCCTCGTCGCGTTGCTGTAACAAGGCTGGCTATCTCGGCACCAGATAAGGAATAAAGAGAGTGAAGCCTTCCGCCATCAACCGAGATCAAACTCAACACGTCGCGACAACAACACGGCCGCGACTGAGCTAAGTGACCGAGATGAGACAGACGTAGTCCACAGCCCAATCCAACAATCACGAGCACTTATTAGACGGATATAACGGACTGACAACGTGGGGCATACAATGGCGACGAAGAACTTCACAAAGGGGCTCGTCCCCCTGCGCCTCCAGCTCCAAGGCAAACGAACTGGACATGGACAGTATGCACGACATATCATCAACCCATCGACCCCACCAATACATCAAACAACCCGATTGCCGCTTTTCCAATGCAGGCAATACTCAACTCCACCACCCTCGCAGACCTCTGACGTGCCACCCCCCCGTCACCAGGACCTGCGCTCCCAACTAAACGCATCCACACCACCACCACCACCACCACCACCACGTTCCGAACGCTCACCGCCTCCTCCCCGGGGTCAACGAAAGGCAATCCGCCCCCTCATCTTGGGCTGCGGATTCCTCCTCCTGGGCATCACAATTGGGAATCTCAGCTCCGCGATGCTGGCCCCCTCTCCGCTCCCCAGCCCCGACTCACCCGAGGGCCAGAAGCTCACCTCGGCCCTCCGCGCAGCCGCCGAAGCTCTGCCGCTCGCTAAGTCGATGGCCGGAGAGGGATGGGAGTCTTGGGATGCGTATACGACGCCAGGGGGCGATGGCCTCGCGAACAGATTGACAAGCGGACCCCTCGCAGGGTACGGAGGGCTTGGGTATCAGCGTGTATTCTACAACAAGGCGACGGGGGAGTATGTTGTGCTCGCGTGGCTGGGAAGGGGGCTGGCGGGCTGGCCGGGGGTGGTGCATGGAGGCTTGCTGGCGACGCTGTTGGATGAGTGTCTGGCACGGACAGGGATGAGGGAGTTGGATGGAGGCGTGGGGGTTACGGCGCGACTTGAACTAGGATATAAAAAGCCAGTCAGAACTGCAGGGTGGTGGGTGATTAGGTCGTGGATGGAGGAAGGAGCTGACAACGGGACGCGCAAGAGGAAGGCATGGGTAAAGGGGACGGTCGAGGATTTGGCGGGATCGGTGCATACTGAGGGCAGGGTACTGTATGTGGTGCCGAAGAATCTGAAGCTGGCTAGTCTGGGGGATAAATTTTAGAGAGGACTCGTGAGCCTCAGGTGTTGTTGCGCCGGGCTGGTTGCTGTTTCGGGCCATCACAAACAAGTCTTGTGTTCCGGGCGCCTGGCGCCTGTCGTCCCGTATTTCGGGTGCGATCAGTGGCTGCGGGGAAGGATTGTTTGTGCTTCGGCTACCCCGTGTCTTAGATCCATGACGGCCAGGGTGCCGCCCTCCCAGGAAAGCCTCAGCTATGGAAGAACAAGAATATAATTGTCGGTGTATTAACCAAACTTGCTCTCAGCACCCCTCGCCAAACCTTCCCCGATCAAGCATATCCGCGACCCCCTCCTCTCCTAATGGCAATGAACAGGCGGGCAGGAAGGTGACAAAGTGGCGCAAAGCTGAGAATCTGTGTCCGTGTCTCGCGACCCAGGGGTTAGCTAGCCCCTCTCATTCCGCTTATCCCAGCGCCGATCCTGTTTGTGTGCCAATGTTCTGGGGGGTTGTGCACCTTGATACAACATCATCTTGGATCCTTTTTGAGATTTCCATTCTTCACGTGCTCGTTTGATCTCATTCACAATTTCCCTTCCTCGAACGGTGGGGTTTGCTACGAGTATTGTTGGGGAGGCGCGCGGGAAGGCCAATGACAGGCAAGATAGGCGACTACAACTACTGCAGCCTGCGATCCCTGTCGCGCTGGAATGTGGGAATTTCCCGCCAACTATGGAGGCAAGAGAGGCGCGAGAGGGTCATGAATTTCGGCGCTACTGTACGGTATGATGGGCGTTGTGGGCCGCGTATACTGGCGTATATGGTACAAGTATCATAGAATCACAAGAGTACTTCCTGTGCAAACTGATATGGATCCAGATTCGCCGAGAGAAGCACAGAAGGCGGCGGATTTGAAACTTGATTGTACGACTTCTTCGCTGTACCACATCGTGTATGCGTTGGACGAACAGAACAGAACCGACTAATACAGCATTTTATGCAGATATCCCTCATATTTCAACGGCGGTGAGGAATCTCGTGGTTCATGGAATCACGAACGCCCAAGAATGACAGCGTATAGTACAGTACAGTACATCCGGACACACCAACTGAGACATACATTCTGACATACATACTTAGTAATTGTGAATTTTAGGGCCATCGCACCCCCGCGACGGCAATAGAAACGCGCCGGGAGGCTCTATTTAGTCTAGCCGGGGGGGTCCCAAGGATCCAAATCGTGGTTCCCGAGAGCGAAAGGCGCGCTCGGTCTCAACGCCGTCAGCAAACTAATAAGTGGGCAGATGGGCATAAACGCGCTAAGCTGCCTCGTTGAACTCGATGGGCCACACAGACTGCCATCATTGGATGCCCCAGGGTGATAATGGTCAAAGTATATGGTCTATTCTCCGTTGCATGGATCAAAATCTGGCTATCACCATGCAGAAGTCCGCTCTGTGCCTCCCCTATCCACCATCAACTTGCGCTTGCACATCCCGTCTCACTTGTTTCACAACTCCCGATCTCCTCCCCGTCACTTCCCTGTTCGCTCCTATCTCACTCCATTCCCTGGTTTCCCCCACGGCTTCAGCTCCCAAATTGAAGGGGGCTCAGCCATTATGATAGTTCGTGATGAAGGAGCCGGCAGGGATCTCCGCCATCGCTTCCATTCTTCGTACCACTCCAACTGCGGCTGAAGCTCGTGGACTCCACGTTTGGGCAGCGCCAGTACGACGCTCTCCGAGCTCCGGGAATCGCGCACAGCCCTCATAGGCCGAGCGCCGTGCAGCTGGACCCCCATCCAGCCCGCTTTTGCAATTCGCGGGGACCTCGGGAGGCTGCCTCCACGCAGGCCCCTTGGGACTGGTGTCACTCTGTGTGACCAGCGCCATTCTGCGGGCCCTTCCTTTAGGCTAAGGAGCTTGCTCAGACTTATGTCACTAGCATGGTTAGATACTATATAACAAGCTCATGGGTTGCTGGTGCTTGTGCCCTTAGTTGGGGCTAATGAACAGCTCTAAGTCGACATCGCTACTGCCATGATTCCGCGAGTTCGTGACAGGTTAAATCTTCTTCGACCTCCAGTTTTATTGTTAGACGCGTGAGAGACTCACACAACGATGACGCCGCCAAATATTCTCATCTACCTTTTACGGAGGGATCTCCGCCTAGAAGATAACCCAATCTTCCACGCCGCCGCTATCGATGAATCTAAAACATATACTCACTTCCTTCCCGTCTATGCATTCCCGGCGCAACAGATAGAAATCTCTGGATTCATTCCCAAGGGCTCTGCGGAAAAGAGTCCGTATCCCGAAGCACGGTCTAACACTGGCAAATTTTGGAGATGCGGGCCGCATCGGGCCAAATTCATCGCGGAGAGTGTCTGGGAGTTGAAGGAAACCCTTGGAAGTGTGGGCAGCGGACTAGAAGTAAGAGTTGGCATGCTGAGCGATGTCCTGAAGGATCTCTTAGTAGGCTTGAAAGGTAATGGGGCAGAGGTGAATATCGGCGCCGTGTGGATGACTGCCGAAGAAGGAGTCGAGGAGAAACTTGATGAAAAAGATTGCAAGACGATCTGTGACGCGGCAGGTGTCAACTTCAAAGTCTGGAAGGATGAGAAATACTTCGTAGATGAGTATGTCTGCCCCTCGTACTATGTGCTTTTGCCAAACCGCATCCAGTATTTGTGATGCCCATAGGGAATATTCTAACCCAAACAGCGATGATCTCCCTGTCAAGGACATCAGTGAGCTTCCAGATGTTTTCACCACCTATCGGAAGCTTGTTGAGCCTCTTCGCAACGCACCCCGGGCTCTTCTACCCACGCCTGCCAAAGGATCGCTGCCGCCTTTGCCCTCCTTTTCAATAATCCCGCCTCAATCTCCACCATTCATTATGCCGACTTCTTACGAAGATCTTGAAGCATCTCTCCTCTCACCCGTATCTCAATCACCTCTCCCCACACCTCCACTCCGTCCAAACTCCATGCCTCCTTCCCCTACCATCCACGGGGGATCGCAAGCTGCCCATACCCGGCTCCTCCACCTCATGGAATCTGGCGCCACCACTACCTATAAAGACACGAGGAACGACCTCATCGGCGCGGATTACAGCACGCGCCTCTCTGCGTACCTCTCCCAAGGCTGCATCACAGCACGTCAAATACACACCTCCCTCGTCTCATTCGAATCTGGTGACTCCCACCTCCCCTCCTGCGCGTCCACCCCCGGCTTCGGCAAAGGCGAGACAGACGGTACAGCAGCCATCCGATACGAACTTCTCTGGCGCGACTACATGCGCCTCTCCACTCGAAAATACGGCGGGCTTCTCTTCTCCATCGGCGGCTTCCGTCGCGAATTCTCCCAACCATGGACCACACCCTCGTCTGATCCTGCCAGCTCAGCGGCGCTCGCTCGCTTCCTAAACGGAACAACGGGTACAGGACTCATCGATGCAAGCCAACGCGAGCTAGCGCTCACAGGATACACATCAAGCCGCGCGCGACAGAACGTCGCCAACTTCCTCGCAAAACACCTCGAGCTCGACTGGCGCCTGGGCGCAGAGTGGTACGAGTACGCACTCATGGACTACGATGTCAGCAGCTGTTGGGGGAACTGGCAGTACGTAGCAGGAGTAGGCAATGACCCGCGTGGCGAGGGCCGTAGCTTCAATCCTATTAAGCAGTCATGGGATTATGACCCAAAGGGAGAGTACTGTCGCACTTGGATCGTGGAGTTGGCGGGATTGGGGGATGGGAATAGGGGCTTGGAGCTTAGTCCGGGAGAGTGCTTTCAGCCGTGGACGATGTCTAAAGAGAGGCAGGTGTGCCTGGGGATTCAGGGGCTAGAGTGGGTGAGGACGCCGCTGAAGCCTATTGAGTTTACGGTAGAGCGGAAGCAAAAGGGAGCGAGACGAGCGGATGGAGTCGAGGGACAGGGGTATCGAGGGGGGCGAGGAGTTGGGAGAGGGGGTCAGATGGGTCAGTACCGAGGACGTGGCGGAGTGTATGTTGGACCATATAGTGGCCCTGGACCGTACGGCGCTTCTGGGCCGTATGGCGGCAGTGGAATGTACGGTGGTGGTGGCGGGTATGGCGGCGGTGGAGCTTATGGCAGTGGCTATATTACATACAACACCCGCGGCGACTGGAACGCCCGTGGTAATGAGCCCCCGAGGGGTCCTTCCCTCCGTGGAAGAGGGGGCAACGGAGGCCGATGGGGGCGCGGTGGATATGGGCCCCGTATTAGAGGAGGGACCGAGGTCCCACCTAATGGGGCTGTTGCTGATGCAGGTGTGGATGGACAATCTACCACGGCTTGACTTTGGGCGAGCTGATGTGTGCCACCACATCTGTGTTCTTTGGGGCTGGGCGGGCAGGTGTTGGGGAATTGGCACAATAATAATGCACGTTGTCGTTTGAATTTAGAGAGTTTGGATGTTTTACTTTGCGTTTGTTAACCTTCTATGGTTTCGATTCACCAGGTTTATTTAGAATCCGTGTAATGTAGGATTTCGTTGTGGTTACTGTAGGGCTAAAAATACTATAAAAGTGATAAAATAGAGGGGAAATCTCGACCATGACACATACACCATCCAGACCATGGAGTTCTTAGCCCACGAGACACCCTTGTATATTCAGTTATAATATACGTCCCTGTGCTACTCATACATAAATCTCCCTGAATACTTCAAAGCTAGCTATGATTTAGGAGTAATAAGGAAGCCAAGATCTTCACAGTTCGACGGGGACGCTAACGGCGACGGGGCATCTTCGGCAAGCGCCGATCGGGGTGACACCCGGCGGCTTGTATGGCGAGCCCCAGCCTCACTCATCATACACGACAAGTTGCCTCGCTTTTACCACAAAAGGTGTATCTAGAGCTGGCGTTTGGTCTTCATATAGACGACTCTTTTACACTCCATAGGCTGGCGCTGCGCATATAAACAGCCACCAATTACGACACGAATGACAATACACCCCTCATCTCACGTTCTCCAACCACAATCTGACGCTAAACACACGACGACACAATGGCTGCACCCTCCGAGCCACCAACCTCAGGGACCTACCCCATATTCCTCAGCCCTGCCCTCCTCAACCAAGGGTTAGGGAGTAAAGACCTTCTCACCGCCATCAAATGTACAGTTCCCTTCGCCGTCCAGTGCCAACCCCAGCTGACACCCACAGATTCCCCGCCCCTCTCCTCGCCCGCGACCTCTGCCCTCCTCAAACCCTCCACCTCCGACCAGCAAAAATACAACCTGACTATGTCAAATGCAACGTCAACCTCGTTCTACCATGGCCCACGTAGCTCTGGCGCCCCCAAGAAAGCCGCACGCTACGTGCTCGTCTGGGACGCCACTCGTATGGGCTGGGAACTGCGGCCTGTCGATTCAGTGTTCGAGATGACATTTGTGCGATCGTCTGGGGCTGAGGGTGGGGAAGGAGGGCCAGCACAAGATGAGTCTCCCGTGAAGGCGGCGCCAAAAGCTAGGAGGAAGAGTGTGGCAGCGCCGAAGGAGGAAGTCAGGAGACAGAAGACTACGGGCAGGAAGAGGAGGGAGAAGAGCGTGAGCGAGAGTGAGAGTGATGATGGTTTGACGATTGAGTATCCGGGGGGCAAGGCGCCGACGAGGCCGTTTGGGTTGGGGCTTGGCACACCGTTGGGGGGAAGGGAGGAGAGAACGGTTGACCGTGTGGATATAGATATGAATGAGGATGAGGATGAGGACGCAGAGGGGGATGGAGATGTAGAGGTGCTTGACCTGGGGAGCCCGGCGCAAGGGGGGGTGGAAGAAGAGGAGAGCGAGGAAGACAGGGAGGAGGAAGTTGATCTTGAGGCTGAGCTAGAGCGAGAACTGGCGAAGGGAGGTGGGGAGAGCAGCGAGAGCGAGGAAGAATAGCGAAATCGTGGATATGATGGCTACCTGGGCGACTTGAAAAGTCTGGCGTTTATAAGTAGGGATGGGCATTTACATGGGACAAGTTGGGAACATAGCGTGTGCGGTTTTGGCCTGGCTTAGGGCATTTGGTTATTTTTTTGGCCTGTTGAGCATCTTGAATTCAAACTCTGTGTTTTATTGCTATTATTATCACCCATGCGCGTTTGGGCGGTGAAAACGAGGTTGTTGTCTACTGATACTGAGTCCGATTCCGCTACTTGAAGGCTGTAGTTGTGTCTTGTAGGTGCTGTGCTCTGCTCATAATTCCCTCTATTTACCCCCTCCGGGCGTGGTTGGGAAGGCATATTCTCAGCCAGTCGTTCCTTCCTTCCTCTGAAACTCTGTCGTTTTTGGCAAGTACGTTGGTCACCCCTTCCCTTGGAAAGTCAGTCGGTCGTTCTTGCCGTTACTACGTATATTGGCCGCTCCTTCCAATGGTAAGTCAGCGGGTTGCTCCTTCCTTTGTAAAGTCGGTCGTTCCTTCCTTTTGTAGGTAGAGCGTTCTTTCACATCCGAGACGAGTAGCCCCATCCTACATTCATAGCGGCTACTTGTTTTGTCCACGCAAAATATTGCCATTATATGGCCCGCCTCTTTTAACTCTCTGGGCAACTCTCAAACTCTCACACCACCAGCACATAGTCTCGTTCGTAGGGCACGCGCATCGGCTGCCGGGATTCCAGCTCGTACAAATCTTCATTCATGGCCCTCTTCTATCCCATATATACAGTTGCCCCATCGCCATCAGTCTCATCCGCCACGCACAAGTTACGCCTCGGACTTCACAAGCCCAGTAACCTTGTCCTCGATTTCCTTATCCGACAACCCAGCCAATTGCTCGCTCTTCTCCTTGCCGAAGTCTACAACACTCATTGTCAGTATACTGTTCTCAAACATATTTGCAGTGCGCCTTATAGATCCGTTCTCTACGGCCGATGATGTACTGACCGTAGCGGGCGAAAACCTGTGGTTGCGTTCCTGCCGCCTCACGGATCATGATTGGCGTGGACGGGTTGTTCTTCTTCATCGTGGGGTACGCGCGCGCGAGGAAAGATCTATAAGGTCCATGTAATTAGCAAATATCCTCAACTGCCTGCACACCTGTGCGGCTCGCATTCAATTGCATCCGGGGAGCAGTGGCTGTCCCGAAAAACAACGGAGCTTGGAAGGGGGGAGTCGCACCTCGTCGCATTGCTCGTCTCGCCAGTCTGGCACAGCAGAAAGCGCACCTCCTTGAGGCCCTTGGTGAATGCGTATTTACCAGACATGGTGATCAGTTGTATGCGTGAAGATTCGAGCTGGCGGTCTTGTTACCTTCAATTCCGATTCACGAAGCTGTTGACCCGACGTCGCCTAAATGTTGTTCCGCGCCGTGCACAAACACCCGATTTATGCAATATCGGCAACTGATTGGGGGATGCACAAGGATTATTTCCCCAAAGTCTCCGCAATAGGCCGTTCAACATTCTTGTGAGTCGTCGGCCTCAGCACCCCGAATTATCATCTACTCCACCTCAACGGCCTCATCGCAGCTTACTTGCACCGGCCTTAATAGTCACCTTCTCCTCCTACCTCCGGATAACGATCAACTTGATAGAAGCGTCCTTGCTTCATCACTCCGTCACAATGGCAACAGTCTTCCGTACCGCCCGGCCTATCCTCAACAATGCCTCGAGGGCCCAATTCCAATCGGCCTTCGCCCGCAACACAACCCGCGCCGGCCGCCGCTTCCAGGGCACTTCATCTGATGCGCAAGGAGCTGCGAAGCCGAGCTGGTTCAAGACTGCGTGGGACAGCCCCATCGGAGTTAAGACGGTGCATTTCTGGTAAGCCCACGCGACCCATTAAGTTGGATTCATCTACCGGCGTACAAGAATGCTAACTCGCAAATAGGGCCCCGGTCATGAAGGTACGCTCTCCCCTTCACTTAGGATCTACGATTTTTGAACTTTGTCGAAGCCAGTATCGTTGAGCACACAGCTAACTCGAACCAGTGGGCACTTGTCCTTGCAGGTGTTTCCGACTTCGCACGCCCGGCAGAGTCCCTCTCTCTCACCCAGAACGCTGCTCTCACCGCCACCGGAGCAATCTGGACACGCTGGTGCTTGATCATCAAGCCCAAGAACATTCTGTGCGTTCTACCACCACCCCACCACATTTGTGCCGGTGCTAACTGCTCCCCAGTCTCGCCACGGTCAACTTCTTCCTCGGATGTGTTGGTGCCATCCAGGTCACCCGTATATTAATGTACCAGAACAGCCCCGAAGGCAAGGCGGCTGCGGCAGCTGAGAAGGCGAAGGCCGAGAACGCGCCCGAGCCAGTTGTGGCGAGTGCTTAAATATGTCGATTGGGGATATTCAAGTTTGGGATGGAGAAATTAAGTTTTCGTTGATAAAGTGGGGTGTTGAACCTGCCGGCGGAGGAATGAGATATCACACTGGATATAGAGGGGGGGGAAGCAAACTACGGGCTGCTGTGGAACATGACAATAGGTGTCCGCGAGGCATGGAAGGCTTGAACAAGGCATATGGAGCGGGTGCAATGGATGGGATTTAGACGTCCGGCATCTAGATATGTTCTATTACTTTCGCGGCATATATGCCGGGGTTAGACAAGGATGGATTCTCTCTCGATCTGCTTTGATGTACGTGTTTGAAGGCTTTAATTCTGGGCGTGTATATAAAATGGTATAAGCTCTGTGATTAGTACTGTCGCCCTATCATAGTGAAGTTGGTTCCCTAGATCTCCTGGGTTTGGTTATCTTGCCACCTATCAAGGCTGGATTTGACAGCAGAGCATTTCCGGACGAGCTGGTGGCTACTGCAACTGTGGTTGAAGAAATGACTCTAGTCACATCCCTCCCTCAAATCACATCCAAGATAGGCCATTACCTCATCTCACTGGTAGCATTCAAGTGGTCATAATGTCATATATATATGGCTGCCATAGGGGCGCCTTATCGTAGCTCGTTATAATCATATGTACTCGCAGCAAATCCCTATTAAAAAAGCAGAAAGGTATAAACAGTCGCAAATCACAAAAATATATCACACACCTCCTCCCACCATACACCAAGCACGCCCTCAATATAAAACAAGCCACCCAAACGCCGTAAAAAAACACTCAAAAGAAATTGCCACTCGGCATCGCAACAAATATCCCCGTAACCACCACCGACCCAAGCACCGCCACCAACAACGCCTGCACAAACAATGTGTTTTGCACCTCTCTCACGGCCGGCTCCACAACCCTGACCTGTCTCTCAAAGATACGCCTCAACAACCCCCTCTCCTTATACCTTCCCACCCACGGTGCTTCCCCCGCACCCATCATAACGCTCAACCCACTCGTCGAAATACTTATCCCATCCAACTCCGCCTTCCCCATCTCCACATCCGCCTCACTCTCTCCAAACAACTCCCACGGCCTTACCTGCCGCGCCCGCATCGCATGCAGACAAACACACATCCCTTTCCTCGCCGCGCCAAACGTCACCGCTCCAATTATCCACGGTATCGCAGCTAGGATCCTGTAGCCCCTCGGTGCACGAGACAGCGTGAGCAGCAGAGCCGTCAGGGTGCCGAGGAATAGCAATGCGATGCCGCCCCACCATGCGAAGGCGATGCGGGGGGGGTTTCCATTAGCGATGGCCCAGCGGACAAAGTTGGGGTGGGACTGTTGGCGGAGTGAGTCTTCGATGGCGGCGCGGGCACGGACGAAAGCTGAGGGGTGGGTGGTGCGTTCTAACGCTGCGAGGAGGGAGGCGCGGTCGCGGGAGGAGAGGTTGAGTTCGTGGGGGGAAGAGGGGAGGAGGTAGGTGCTTATTACGCGGGAGATTTCAGCGCGGAAGGGCTGCGTGGAGACTGGAATATGTTAGTGGGGGTTGGTGATGGGGATTGGAAAGAGGGGGAACATACATGGTGGGCGCATGCCAGATTCGGCGAAGGCGGAGATGGCGAGGGTGCGGTGGGGTTTGGTGGGAGAAGGCGTTTTCCTGCCAGGGACGCGGACGCCGGACCAGGGCATCGAGAATGTCGCGGGGCGGTCGGTGAGGTCTGAAGATCGGGGGGTGCGGAAGGGATCGTTGTCAAAGACGGTGTTCTTGAAGACATCGTTGGCGAAGCTTTGGCGTTTGGGAACTGCGGGGAGGGGCATGGTAATTGGGGAGGTGCGCTCCGGCGAAACGTATATATATTGTGGCGAAAGCATTTTAGAGGACTCGGTGAGGTTGTTGAAGCGGTCTGTGTAGTCCTGTATCCAGAGATAGAATTTTAAGTTCTCGGCCGAATGCTCAACATGAAGCATGTAGTCCATGAAATCGCGAAGGGTGCATGGCTGCTATCATATTAGTATGGCCGTGCGTCGACAAGATCCAAGACAGTTTTAATAAAAGAAATATGGCAAGGAACAAACCGGATACGCTGGTATCCAGTGAAGTTTCCTTTCATAATGAACATGACAGCTGAGAAGCGGGTACTCACAGCACAAGTCCCCCCCTCGACAATCTTATCAAATGCCAATGCCGCCGGAATCCCAGCATCCTTTCCTGACCTCCCGGACCGAACAGACCCCTCAGTACTCTTTTCACTCTCCGCCTGCTTCTCAGCCAGTCTCGATGCATAAATCTCGGGGGCCACATACGCCGGGCGGCGATACGCAAGTGAGTAAACCATGCTGCCACGTATCCGTCGTCTCGGAGAAGGCGAAGCAATAGGGGGCAAAAAACAGTAAGCAAACCCGCAAAGATGAGCTTCGTAGAGACAAATATGAGACAGCTGCGAGATTCTCCAATCCCAGAACCAAGTCATAGGAGAAATCAGCGAGAGAACCCACCGTATTTATGTGCGAGTGTCTGCCAGGAGGCGAGCACAGCATGAGCGGGACAGACTCATCGCATTTACTAGCCATGTCATCTTATGGCGCTCTTCCTGCATCCCCGGCCTGGTAGAGTGTCGACTAAAGCAGGAAACAAGAAAAGCAACATAGAAGCTGGTTAGGCGGGAGAAGATGTGGAAGCCGCGGGATCGGCAACTATCAACCCCTCATGCATGTATATATCTCCTCATCATCGAGTCTTCCACTTCGTCCCCAATCCAGCCATACCGGCGCCCCCAGGGAGGCCCGTGGCAGATCTGTCGCTCCCCTCATGCACCCGGGAAATCTATCAAAGACGTCGTCCCCACATAGGATCGTGTCTTGCATCCCCGCCTCACGTCAACGACAAAAAAAAAACAAAAGAAAACCTGGAAATTCTCCTTTCGCTCCCCTCCCTCCCCTGCAGCGCGCATCAATCAATCAATCCAACCCCCCTCCCGGGCCTCCCTTACATCCGCATCCAGAACCCTCACTCGCTGCACGCGCCCCCATCGAGCGTTCCCACGCCCCGCTACGCGCCAGAACAGGACAATCGCTCGGCGCTAGCGCTCGGTGCCGCGTGCCGCGCACACCAACCATCCCTTATCGGGGGCCCCAGGACGCACGTTCCCTGTTCCGATCCCCCGCCCTGGGAATTTCTGAGATCTGATGGGGAGGTGGCGGCGGGTTGGATCTAGTGGGCGCGCGCGCATGAGTGGGTGTGTTGTGTTGCTGGTGAAAGTTGGTATTCGGGACTGTGGGTTTTCGGTAGAAGCGCGGAGCGTGCCGGTGGTGGGATGTGTGCTGGCGCGGGTTGGATTATGTATGCATGGCACTGAGTCAGTGGATGATTGGGAGAATCGGTAGCGGGCCGCGGGGAGGGGGGAAATGGGTTGGTATTCCTTGCATAAAGGATGGATTGGGGATGTTACACGTATTTTCTGAGACGTGAAGATGTAAAGTATAGGTCATCCGCTACTGATGCCAGGGACAGACAACTGAGCTGAGGTGAGTCGGGCGGCTGCGAGCTGAAGAGGGGCATTGGCAGCTCGGGGTCCCGACTCTTGCGGCGACTCTCCTTTTTACGGCAGGTACAGCGGCAGAGGGAGGTGAGGGGGATATGCACGTAGACGTCTACAGACCCCCGTGTCTCTGCCTTCGTCTGATATCACAGCGAGTCGTGGGGTCCAGCCGCCAGTCCCTGGGATCTGAGTTAGAGACAGAAGGGACAATTGGGGTCTTGACGGCCCGCGGCGATGTCTGACTGAGGAGCTGGGTAGATTGTACGACATCCTCACCATTCTGGGGAGTTATCGCCGATATAATCTCACCGCTGGGAGCTGGGGCTTATATTGAACCATGTCGTGCACCACGTCGCCCTACCAATCCCAAGCTTATGGCTTTAGCCATGACTGGACAATATCGAATAGCTGGCCCAGCAGCAAGTATTTGAAATTACATGCCAATACTCCTGCACGTAACGACTACCTCACCCCGCCGCAACCAATTCAGAGGACTAGCTGCTCAACGGGTGAGACAAGGTTCTGCCATAGCAAGCCACATAAGGAGATCTGAGGATCAGTGGCGTATCATAGTATGCAGGCGGCTGCCTGGCCAGGCTGGTTGATTCCCGCTGTAGATATGCATTGTTGGGGTAATATGTAACCCCTTTATTTTTGGACGGGCCAGAGACGCACAGTGCATCATAGGCACCCCAAACCGTCTGGCTGGGCCTTCACATTATAGAGGAGGGTGATACGACATACGATACAGTGCAGTCTCGCCCAGCTCCCCTGGCCAATACGGGATGCTAGTGAGCCGGGTGAGACATGAGATCTAAGTTGGCGTGTTATTCAGCAAGCCACAATAAGGCGACACGGGCCGTATCCATACAGCGAAGACACTGGTTTGAGTATTGGCCACTAGATTATTGGAATATCTGTAGGTTTGTGGAGTTTATTATTACCCCCCTCTGCACAGCCATGCTCGCACTGACATCCATTTCGATTACAACCCCCTCCACAATCTCTCTACTCCCTGCTTCCCAAGACGCTCTACCAATGCTTCGCACTGATGTCAACACTATCCACATCAACCCCATTTTTAAACCACCTCTCCTCCTCTGTGATCGCCACATCGTTCGCACTCATCATGCGTTTCTCCATGCGTCCATCGGGTGCAAAAGTCCAGTCTTCCAGGCCATACGTGCGGAACCACTGCCCAGAGGTGTCATGATGCTCGTACCAGAACTGCACTGCAATCTGGTGGGTTATTAGTTTATTTCCTGTCACTAATCACTCCCTTCTCCCGCTCCCCTTCTCCCGCTCCCCTTTTCCCCACAAACTGGATCCCCCACGTCCAACATGGCGCGAGGTGAACAGGGGGCCGAGAGTTTAAAACAGAGAGATTAAAACACACCTTATTCCCCGAGAAAGCGAACAATTCCTTCCGCAGTCTATACCCACTTTCGACAAACCATTTGTGTGTCAAAAAGGCTTCGATTTCCTCACGGCCCTGCAGGAAACGATCACGATTGCGCCAGATAGAATCAGGTGTGTAGGCGAGGGCAACGCGCTTTGGATCTCTGGGTGGGTGTTAGTGTCAATCCTTGGGACAGGGCTAGGAGCAATAGGGAAGGAACGATGGGGGATAAAACGGATATAGAGGAAGGAGCGAAGGGAGAAAGAGTTCAACAGGATAAATAGTAAGACACACTTTGTATTCCACGCCGCCTGCGCGGCTTTGACTTTCTGCTTCGCGGTCTCAAGAGTGAAGGGCGGGTAAGGGGGCCGCTGGTCGGGGGAGAGTGTGGAGGTGGGCATGCTGCTTTTGTGGTGTGTTGTGGGATGGGCTGAGGTATGATGTTTTGGGGATATATGATTGGATTGGATTGGATTGCTGGCGAGGAGAAGAGGACTATTTATTTAGTTCTGAGGAGTCGCTGGATGTTTATTGAGAGTGAGGCTCTGATGGAGGGGTTTGCTTGTAGGATCGTGGGTCGAGAAGGTATGATTTATTAGTCATTCATGCGTGGCTGCGGTAGAGTAAGCTGAGGAGGCCGTTTCGAAGGTAATGTACGCGTAGCTCATGTCGCATTATTACTTTGCCATTATTACTCATTGATACCATACCTCAGATCCTTATTCTCATCTCCGCCCTTTCCACTACAGCCTCTCTCCACGTATAACCCGCGATAACCTCACCGTAAATATAGCTTCTGGCGGACCTCCAAGCTCGTCGCTGACGTCAACCCCACCGCGGGGTCAACGCTCACCGACACCCCGACAACCAAACCCACGGAACAAACCCCGCTCCGTGCCGAAAGGATCCCCTCCCCTCCCACTCCCACGCACCTCAACAAACCCCGCGGGACAGCGGGATATGGAAGGGAAAAAGACAACGGCCAGTGCAGTGCCCCTGGCTATAACAGCTATAATTCCAAATCATCCACACCCCCTGTGCGCCGTCTCCGGCGGTCGGTACAGCTTCCGACAGGGACAAGGACGACGCGGCATGGAACTTTTGACTTGACTAACACAATAATCGACCGCGTCATAAGCCAAGACAGATGGGACCCGGTCTTTTGAGAGTGGGCTTTTGTTGTCGTATTCGCGATATCGGATGAGAGGGGGGAGGGGAGAAGGGGAGGGGATTTATAAGTTTTATAGAGGGTTTGTCAAGATCCGGTGGTCTGGATGTCGGTAGTGGAGCTGTCCGTGGCTAGCGATGAGTTAATTACTCTAGTATATCCTGACGCGGTTTTGTTCTAGATCGGGGACTGCTTGCGTAAGGGAAGGAAGGGGTCCGGGGAATTGGAGATGGCCGCGTCGGGGTTCACCGATAGAGGGGTATGAAGAAACGTAGGGACGCCGGGACGCCGAAGAGGCGCATTCCTCGGTGGCAGAGCATTCCAGATTGAAAGACACAAGTAATTGGAATTACACTGACTCAGCGGGATAAGGATGAACATAATATATCAAATTATAGCAACTATACTGTAGCTAACTCACCGCGCATGCATGTATGTCACACCGTTTTAGGCAAGAGGGAGACAGGAAGACAGGAACCAGCGAGCAAACCGACCATCAAAGCCGGGTGTGGCCGTCCAAGTTAAGACAGAGAGTCTTACCGTTCATGTTCATGTTCATGTTGAGTAGAATAGTGTCAATCACACAAAGAAAGGGCGGCATTCACATTCAAATTCACATTCACATTCACATTCCATACATATGTACTCGTACCAAAGATGGTAAATATTCATATTCATAGGTGACATGTAATCAATCCCACCCCCCCGCTAACACAATAACCCGCCAAGCACATCATCATCACCACTCTACAAAACACAAATCAAACAAAGACACCCCCACTACTCCGCCCCACCCCAACCTTCTTCCACCTCGACCTTCCAGCTTTAAATATCACCCCACCTGCTCCCCCTCTACAACTACAACTTCAACAACAACAACCACTTCACAACTCAAACACTACAAAGCAATCACACTTCAATCTTCGATCTAGCTACAGATCGAAACTCAACTACAAACACACTTCAATCACCTCAGTCAATCTACCAACACAGTCATCATGTCTGCTCCTCAAGTCGGAGATGCCCTCCCGGCCGATACCAGCTTCACCTACGTTCCTTACAGCCCTGAGAACGCTGATTTCAAGGCCTGTGGCACCCCAGTGCCATACAATGCCTCCAAGGGTATGTGATTCCCATCAATGCTTCAATCCAGCCTCACCACCCTCCCTCAGCTACCCCGATGCACCTCCCACCACCCTCACCCCCC
>JPJW01001083.1:0-24205 GCA_000750755.1 Pseudogymnoascus sp. VKM F-4513 (FW-928)
CCCACCCCACTATCCACTCCTGCCCCATCCCCCGCTCACTGCTGCGGCGAGAGATTACTCTTCTTCTTCCCCAAACTAAAGCTGAACCTCTCCTTCGCCGGCTTCGCCAAGCGATCCGGAATCGGCGGAATCGGCTGATCGCCATCCACCGCCACCTCTCCCTTCCCCGAGTCCGACTTGAGCCACCCCAACGACCGCCGACTCATGCTCTTCGCGCCGGGCCGGTTGCGGTTGACTGTCAGCCCGCTGATGAAGCCATTCTCCTTCTTGCCGTCGGACGACGACGACGGTCCGCCATTCGATGGCGATCCCGACGCTGATGCCTCGCGCCGTCGCTTCTCCTCGTCCTCGGCGGCAGAGATCTTGCTTGCGTTCATCGCGTTCTTGAGGGCCTCGGCTTGTGTTTTGTGCGCCTCTCTGCGCTTGTGTTCGAGCTCTTTCCTGTGTCGCTCATCGGCCTTGGCCTTCTCCTTCTCCACTGCTGCTTTCTCCTTCTCGGCGTGCTTCCTCGCCTTCTCGGCTTCCTTGCTCTCCTTCTTCGCAGCTGCTCGGTCAACCTTCTTGGGCGGCTCGAACTGTGAAGGTAGCGATTGCGCTATTGTGTCTGGCACAGCAGGGTGCATCTCGGGCGAAGTGGATAGCGTGGGGTTCGTCATAGCCTGGGCTAGGGGTGGGAGCTCCTCTTTCCCAGGTGTCGGAGGTAAAGTCATCTGCCTTGAAATGAGGCCTGCGTTCGCGCCTGGTGTATGCGGTATCGTGGTGGGAATTCCCGCTTCTTCCGTTGCAATTGCCACCTCCGCAACGCCCTCGGCCTCCTGTTCTTTGCGGACAGCTTCTAGAGTCGTCTCCTGGTAGAACAGGACGTATGCACACGCCATTCCAGGTTTATCGCCAAAAAAGTTGCGCACGTAGTGCTTGTCGACGGGCTCGACCATCTCGTCGTCGAATAATAACCACCCTCTGTCTTGTGTCTTGATGATTGATATGTAATGGCCGTGGTATGCATTTCCACCAATGTGCACAACAACGGCGTAGAGCTCGTACAGCCTGTCTGGATCCTCTGCATCGTCCGTCGTGTTGAACATGCGCAAATGGTATGGGTATACGACTCTATGGAACAGCTTTTGCAGCCGCGTTAAGTCCTCGGTGTACTTGAATCTCTTCAAGTGTAGCGTCAGGATCTTCGGTAGCCTCTTAATCTTCATGCGCTTCTCAGCTTCTTGCAGTCCACCACAGTTGTCGCAATGGAACTTGTTTCTCTCGCACAGCATTTCCTCTGCTGAAAACTTCCGTAGACAGGAAGTTACCGAGGAGTGCTGTTCTAGATCGATTGACAGATCGATAAACGTCTCATCTCGCTGAGACGAAGCTTCGCACGTGAGGCATCTAGTCTCAGACGTCAAGACGCCCTCAAATATATCATGAACCCATCCAGTCCCAGGAGACTTGGTGCCGCTCGACAAGCCCATCGCCGACGCCGCATTGGCAAAAGCCGACATCATACCGTCATTTAGAGCGTCTTCATTCTTTGGTGGTTCAAGTTCCTTGAGTCTCCTTGCATTCTCCTCCACATTCGTAATCACAGCATTGAGTAGGATCCCATAAAATTCGTGTGCATCCTGGTGCATAGTAGTGCGGAACATCTCGTTATCCCGCTTGAAGATCTCCAAAAACCGCTGCGGGCTGAGTATACCCATCCGCGTTTGTGACTGCGTGAGCGCCGTGAAAATATCCTTTAGTGCCGTAAATGTCGACTCCTCCATGCCATACTCACGCGCATTCTCGTACGTCAAGTCCACGATAGGCCCTGCCAGCATGGCCTGCTTCTTCTTGTACTCTGGCGAGTCGGGCTTATCTTCTGGCCTCACCTGGCCCGGTGGCGCCTGCGGAGGTGGCGTTGCCGCTACGGCCGCTCGCCGCTTCGCTGCGTCTGCTGCCGATAATCCCTTGGCGGTCTGTCCATGAACTGCTCCGCCGTTCATGGAACTCGATATAACGGGTTTGGGGTTTGCGTTAGGTGTGTCGTGAGGTGAGTGCGGCGGGTATTGTAGGACATGTTCTCGGAATGGTATGGAGTAGTATAGAGCTTGGACGATTGAATTGCAGTAACTGTGTCATGGTTAGAACGGCGAATCGCACGCGCTGGGGAGAAGTATGATGACGAACCAGGTATTCCCGAACTATTTTGCCCAAAGTCAGTAACTGCGCGACCAATGTGGAATGTGGGGGGAGGGGTTTCGCGTACATTTTCCATGCCAAAGAACTTGTCACTCCCATCTGGTCGGATAGGCCCCGCATTGAGCAGCATCTTCTCCAGCGGCGTCAGCTCCACCACAGGTTCCTTCGCCGGCCCCGGAGTTGACGGTCCCTATGATGTAGAGTTAGCAAGGTCGCCATTGGTCTTCGGCATAGACGGTAGAGAAAGTGAGACGTACGGAGCCGGTCTTGAACTTGCTGAATAGGCCCGTCATGGCGGCGGTGGTGCTCTTGTGGGGAAGTGGCGCAGAGCAGTAGTGTTAGGTGATGTATGTACTGTAAGATGGTGTTTCTTCTTTCTCCCGTCCCTTCTCTCGCTATCTTCACCACGGCAATAAGCAGTAAGGAAGTTGAGCAGTACAGTCGTTAGAGTCGTGTATTGCCGGTTCCAGTTGTTGGTTTCTCGTACTCTCCAGCCTGGTTCCTCTAGCACCCAAATACGACCATAGCAGCCACCGTCATGTACGCAGCGTATTGTGGGGGCTATTAACAACCTTGTGGGCGCGCGACAGGAATTGAGTAGTTGGTGGTATGCTGGTCAAAGGGATAGTCGGTGCAGCGGTTGGGAGAGGGTATGGAGGAAGAGCGTTGAGGCGTTGGAAGCGTGGGCGTTGTTGGTTGACGGGAGGCTGCGCTGCGGGCAGGTCACCACTTACCACTATGGAGCAGAGAGAGAGCCTTGACATATACCACAACGCTAAGCAAGTAGTGGTTCCACACCTAGGGTGCGCGCATAGTCATTTACCGCCGTCCGAGTACTGTGGTAGAGTCGCAATGAGAGCCATGTAGCATGGGTACAGTACCCCAGGGCCACTATCAAAAGAATACAGGGTTCATTTCCAGTTCTTACCTGTCAGGATGGAAGCTGGAAGGATGTAAAGGAAGCAGCAGACACACGCGCGCGCAGTACACACACAGCCTCGTTTGGTCATTTAGTCATCTCCCCAGCACTTCCCAGGCCGTCCGTTCCTACATACAAAAAGAGTACTTTCTTCTTTCTCCTTCTCTACCCGCATTCCCATGCATATTACAGGTATATTTTTTACAGTGTAGTATAGTATATTACAGTACAGTGCAGTAGAGTATGCATGTCTTGCTCTCTGACAGCAAATCCACGGGCGATCTCCCATCCAATCACAGCCGCCGTACACGCCGCCCCCAACCATCCCTCATCCCTGAATTGCCATGTGCGAGCTGCTGATGGACGTAGTGGAGTAGCACTGGAGCACTGGGGCGGCGTGTAGGGCGTTCTAGGGGGGAATCAGGGAAACCGTGGTGGTGTGGTCCGCCGTAGATGCGTTCATCCTTCCTACCCGAGTACTCGTACTTCCTTCCATTTATCCAGACCGGGGACAGACTATGGAGTTAGTATACAGTAGTCAGTGCACTACGTATAATCCCCTCAATATGCTCGTTGCAGTTACTACATACACTCTCTACACTCTTCAATAATAACATACTTCACAATCATCCACTCACTCATATCTCCATCCCATCTCAGTGCAACACCCGCCCTGTCTTATGTCCGCCGCTCGGTGTTGGTGTACTGGTCGCTGGTAGTATCGTACCCCGCACACCCACCAGACGGACACAATCCCTCCGCTCCCCGCGTCCCTCCGCAATACCGCCGTCCCGCACATCCCCCGCCGACCCGACGCCACGGGATACCACCCACCACCACACACACACACATACGTACGACGGTGGCGAGGGGGATGGATGATCGGTAATAGCAGCTTTGCGGGTGTAAAGTGTGTGCGTAGGCGACTCATCAGGTGACGATGGTTGCGTATGTCTGCGATATGATATGTGGCTGCCTTGATCAAAGGATGCCTGGGTGGGTGAGCAATCGTAGAACCGCCAGCTGTGTAGTCCACTTCAGATGATTTACCACTTGTGAGTTTAATCACATAAAGCTTAGTTATCATTCTTGACATATATTGATAGTAGGATTTATAAACAAGAATATGATTTTCATCCTCACCCCTTATCGTATCAGGTGACAAAGCTCTAGCTTCCATCTCTTCATATATGGAGAATTAATCAATCGTCGTGACCCAACATTTCACCATGGCAAAATAATATCATAAAATATTACAAAATATCAAAAACATACAACAGTGGGTATTCGCTGGTGGTCACCCACCCAACTACTAATCCACCGATCTCAAGGTTATGTATGGCAGAGCGGACGGGATGCCCAGTTCTCTCGAGTCTATGGTCGTATGTGGTAGAGACGCTGATATCCAACTATATATGCGTACTCTTCCGAGCGTCGCTATCTTTATCCCATGGATATAATCATCATGCACCTTCCAGCAAGTCAACATCTCGCCATCTCAACAGCTCTTCACCATTCTCAGCCAACCTTTTCAAAATCCCGCTTAAAATGCTTATATCCGGGCTGATGCTGCCGGCTTTTGCAAATCCAAGTTATCACTTGCCTAACGCGGGTTGAAGACGGCAACTTCAAGGCTAAGGGGTAATGCTACTGCAATGTTTCACTATTTGCAATTGAGATCGGCGTGTATGATGCATCAAAAAAGGCAAGTTTTAATATGTTCACCATGTAACGTTCCAACTCTATGGAAAGTTAGAACTGACGTGCGTATGCGCAATCATCTTTCAAATTATTAGTGTGGCCTCATAAGTCGCTTCATGGCATTTAGTCCGGTGCCTCGGCCACCAAGTCCTAGCCCATCTCTCCCCTCATTGTGGTGGAGCCGTTGCTGCATGATTCCCGTTCATTAACCCTCTTATCTCCTTTATAGGTAAGTCAAACCAGTAGGTATGAATCCAATGGAAAGATCATCCCGACTATTTACGCCCAAAGCATTCGCATGTCGTTTGAGTAAATTCAATCTATGGAATGCAACGTTCTACTGACCTAAGAAGCATTGCAGCATCGAAGCTAGTACTGGATTATAAAATGATACCAATTCCTTCCTTTCCACCTCTTTTCCAGTCATAATCACTTCCAGCACCTCCATATCAAGCCCATCTCCTTCAAACACACAATAATGAAGCTCACAGCTGCCGCCCTCATTGCTCTCGCGCCACAGACATGCCTCTGCCTGGTCCAGAGCGACTGGTCCTTTCCCAACAGTCCCTCCGGCGGCCTCAAAGATCTCACATTCGGCCTCTACGTCGGCTCATCCCAACACACCTCTGGCTACTACTACGCCCAGCAATTCTCCTTCAACGGCCTCAGCGACGTCGGCTACATCGGCCTGCAACCCCGGGCCGACGTCAACGGACAGAGCACATTACACGCAGCTTTTTCGAGTTTCGCAGCCAACACTGCGACATCCGATTCCAATTGCCATCAGGGCGCTGATGGCGGGGCAGGCGTGAGCTGCGCTGTGGACTTTCCGGCCGACTACGGACATAACTTTAACGTCGTTGTGGAAAACACGTCGGGGACGACGTGGTCGGGAAAGGTTGTTGATACCTCGTCGGGGAAGGAGACGCATATTGGAACGTACACGCTTCCGTCTGGAGCGGGGGGGATCAAGTCGTCGCAGGTTGGGTTCGTGGAGTATTACCCCTGGAATTCGGGGACACATCAATGTGGTGAGCTGCCAAAGACGGGGGTCACCATGTTCTATCCTACTACGACTACGGGTGGTGCGGGATCTGGGACTATTTCTAAGCCGTATGAAAATGGTGATTGTGTAGGCAAGGTTGCGTTCTCAACTACTGAGGGTTCTGGGAAGTGGAATATCAATGTTGGGTTTTAATTGGAATTATATATTAAATGTCGTGGTCCCTATCCCGGTGCACTGGAAAGGACGAGGGATCCATGACATTCTCACAACAAGCAGACAGAATCAGGCATCATATACACATTGTTTTCCCTACCAGCATCGCGCCGCTACAGTGGTATCCCATCCATCCTCCAAAAAACGCCCGCAGCCATGACCGCATCGCATCGTATTATACAAAAAAAAAACGGGCCCCAAAAAAACTTACAGCGCAGCTTACAAACGCTTGCTTGCCCACATCCCAAATCGTACACCTCTCTCTCCCTCTCCCCCACTCTACAAATACCTCAACCTCCTCGTCGCATACGCCGCCCCGAGCGTACTTAACGCCCCAATAAACAAACAAATCGCAATCCCATTCGGTCCCTCCTTCTTGATCTCCGCGCCCGCCTCGCCACCGAGCTCAGGGCTCTTCCCCGGCTCCAGAATCGAGAAGACGATGAGCGAGATGAAAGTCCCGACGAACTGCGGGAGCGTGGTGTAGATGTTCAGGATGCCAAAGTAGATGCCGGATAGCTCGCCCGTGGACGCGATGTCGTCGTCGCCGCCGCGGTGGAGGAGTGAGGCCGAGGAGGGGCGCGGCCCCAGCTCGAAGGAGTCGGAGCGTCGGGGGTTGGAGAGCCGGCGGTAGGAGGTGGGTTGGGCGCCGCTGCTGAGGCGGTTCACTTCGATGCCGAGGAAGGCGAAGGGAGCCCAGGAGCCGAGGACCCAGGGGCTGTGGGGGGTTAGCTGTGTAGTGGTATAGTAGAGGGGAATGGCTTACAGTCCGCAGAATGCGACGAGGGCGGTAGCGAAGCGAAAGGATGAGGCGAGAGGCGCGAGGATCATGGCGCCGGCGAACATGAAGTGACCGATAAACCACGCCGTGAGCAGATCAGGTTTGTGCTTCGTGACGAGCTTGACCAGCTTGGCGATGCTGTTTGGCGGGCGCGGCGTAAAGTTGTCTTCTTCTGGTGAGCGCACAAAAAAGGGCATCAGAAAGGCGCCTGCAAATGTGACCATGGAGAACACGACCAGGGCCATGCTTCCAATCCTCCCGACGTCGCCGAGCGCATCTTCCGACTGCTTCACGTCCACGGGCGCGTCGTAGCGGAAGTACGTCTCCCCAACCCAGGTGCTGCTGTAGAACAGAAAGGGAAACCAGCCGATCCAGGCCCAGAACTGCGCCCAGCAGATGGCCTGGATACGAGGCGGAAGGTGCATGATGGTCCTGATGATCTTCCGCACGACCTTGATGCCGTTCGTTGTCGCGTCAGATGCTTTGCCAGAGATGAGCACACGCTCAGTCACGGCCCAGGAGGTCACACCAACGGTGAACATCAGGATTAAGCAGGCCATGAGTACCAGCTTCTTCAGCTGCGTATCCCCCATGCCCTTTCCAAATATAGCGACAAGATCGATTGTGCCCGCCGCGTAGCCAACCAGGTGGCCCACTGCGACCATCCTGCTTGCCCACGCAGACCCAAGTTGCTGCTTGGGAATTGGCAGGGTGTCCACGATCAAGCTGCGGCCGCAGGACTGTATCGCATTGATGGCAAAGTCCACCGCGTAGATGCTGAACACGGCCACCACGATTGTCCATGTCTTCGCCGTCTCCTCGTCCTTCACGAACGCCCCCACAATCTCCTTCGCCCATGCCATTGTAATCAGCGAGATCGAAACAATTACCGAGGCGATGACCATGAATGGCCTCCTTCGACCGAACTTCGACTTCGATTGATCCGCGATTACGCCCACGATGGGCTGCATTATGAGACCGGAGAGGGGCCCTGCGATCCAGACGAGCGAGGTTCGACTTTTCGTGAGTCCGAGGGCGAGGAGGTATGGTGTACAGTCTGTGATAATGTATTAGCGTTTTGCAGTAACAAACAGTGCGATTGGGCTACGTACAAGTCATCTCAACTCCCCATGTGAACCTAGAAACTATGAGCATAATTATCCCAGATTTTGAACAGCTGAGCTTACTGAATCCCAATGAGAGATATGGTCAACAGAGCCATCCGCATGGACTCCTTGGAGCCCTTTATGGACGGCTGCCCTGCCCACGAAGCCATATCTTTGCCATCCCCAAGCTTCTCCTCCAAATCCTCATGCTCCTCCGGTCGACGCCAACCGCCCGTGGGATACCTAGGCACCGTGAACCCGTCGGCGTCATCACTCGAATTGTCTTTGAGCACTATCATGGCTGCTCTGCATGTTTCCCCGCATACACCCTTACAGCCGGCAAGTCGTTCTGGTCAGTCGTCGTTTCGTCAACAAGGGAGATATCGTGACGTTTGAGGGCTGGGTGACCTAGGAGGCGTAGACTTTGGGGATATTTTGGGACCGACAGGGGTCCCTCAGCCGGTGGGTGAATTGGCCCGCGTTTTGGACATGGGGGTGTCAGGGGATGGTTGATGGCCCGTCCACGATCGCTGGTCTTGGCCCCTTCTCATCAAAAAAGATTGCGCGTAACCCCACAACTTGGAAGGCGCAGATCTGATTAACACGCTCAGTTCTTTCTGTACTTTGTTCACTGTATGCCCAGGCTACATTAGGGAAAGCACGGCTCAAGCAACAAAAAGGCAAAAAAAATATAGTGTTCTTAATCGAGGTGATCCTCGACTCGCAGATTTGCGGCTTCTGTGGATCGAACACAGTGCCTCCAGATTTCAATTACCGAAGTTAAACTTCAGTCTGGCGCTCTCCCAAGTGAGCTAAAGCCGCCTTGGTGTTAGACTGGCATCTTATGGGAGTATATATAATTAGCATCGTTGATTTAATGAATAAAATGCATTTTAATTCATTTAATATGAGAATTTCGAATATAAATGGAAGGTACGATCGTGAGTGGTGGCCACATTACATCCAACATCGATCCTTCCCAACTTTTTTTTCTCGGGAATTCTCCATCCCATGTTGAAATAATGAACCGACAAATAAATCCAACAAAAGCTTGAGGGTCGGTCCGGCCTGCAGCAAGAGACGGATACCCGGTTCGGGAATCCGTCAAGGGCACGGCGACTGTCACATATCACCTTCTTGGAGAGGGGCCGACAGCGTGGAGGCTGACATGACCCAAGCTCCCTTTGTCACAACCGTGGTTACGACCTGACAAAGCCCCTGTATAGCTGTGAAAGCTGAGCTGAAAGAATCAAAACTACGATTGGATGGTAAAATATCGCTCAATACACAAGGGCATTCGGGTAGTAATAGGCGCGAAAGTGTACGCTCGGTGTGTTGGCGTCAAATCAAGATTTGGCTTCCTGTGTAATGTACACCGGAAATGCACAGCGACCATCCTCACTTCGCCCTGCTCAAGAGGGGAAACTCCAAAAGAAGAAATCGCAGGGGAACCCACGACTCGAGGGCCAGCACCCGGGGCCCGATTCAGTCCGAACCAACAGCCCCCAAATTACATCCTTGGACAGAGATAGTAAGCCAAGTAGGGATATAGAGTATGTATTGTCGCAATGCGCGGGATGCTGGATATATTTGGTCCAGGCTGCGCCATCCCTACAGGGCGTGATCCCATCAGCTGCATGCCGCCTGTTTCCGCATAAGCTCTCCTGCATACCACCCTGGCCGCACATCGTCTGGAGATTCGAAGATTGGGTCTCCATCTGACAGATCGCTGGGACTGTCAGAAATGTATTTGATGGTAAGGGGGGGGGGGAAGGGAACCCGCGATGTCATACAGTGCACTTTCTGTATTGTTGCCGCTACAGAAAATGCACTGTGCACAGCATGTTCAGTGCGAGATGTTATGTGAGACAAAGGCTAGATGTTGAATATCAAAAGAGTACTCGAGTAATCGCCAAGTTGGAATACCGGGGGGAGTACTGCACCGTGAACTGTTCTGTGTGCATCCTCACCCCCACGTCGCTCACCAACTCAGCAACGGAAGGAAAGCGCGACGCTGCTTCTCTCTGACCGATTACAGGTATTATCGCCACCGCTCAGAGTCTCAGTGTATGTAGTGTAGAGAAATTCCGGCGCGCATCTCGCGCTTCAGTCATCCTGCCTTGCTTACGAGTAGCGTATGCATGTCTCTGGCGAGGCTGGTTATCCCCATCCACCCCCGAGAGCCAGTAACCCCCCCCGCCACATCACAGGCACCCAATCGCTACTGGCCGGCGTTGTCACAATCAGAGACATGTAATCAACGACCTCGCGACAACTCACCCCTTCAGGTTCTATTTGCAGATTCACGAACTGATCTTCACGCCATCCAAGACCTGTGGTCCGTACTCACGCTTAGGCGCGGTGGTGGAGGTGGCGGTGGTTTGCGACAGCCCCAACTCACCTTGCGTCTCACTTCGACTCCCCGCCCGCGGCCAACCAAGCCGGTTCC
The DNA here is from genome assembly GCA_000750755.1 of Pseudogymnoascus sp. VKM F-4513 (FW-928). Taxonomy (NCBI): domain Eukaryota; kingdom Fungi; phylum Ascomycota; class Leotiomycetes; order Thelebolales; family Thelebolaceae; genus Pseudogymnoascus; species Pseudogymnoascus sp. VKM F-4513 (FW-928). The sequence goes on from JPJW01001083.1 coordinate 10,354, forward strand.
GACGGTCACTACATTGTCGTCGCACCACTCACTCGAGCACCGGCCAACGATAAACACACTCTCGCCGTGTCCCCGGCGATGCGGGAAACGATCGTCATGACCGGCAGCCTACCCGGGAGCCCTCTGGAGGGGGAGCTCAGCCCTACCTTCGACGACGACAACCATAATGGTGTCAGCCTCTTCGCCGAACCATCGCATATGCTCGAAAGCGGGGAAAACCAGCCGGCGGGGTTTGGAATACAAGAGCCCGCGTCTGCCCCGGGCGACTCCGTGCCATATCCCATGAGCGACGACGAGGGAGGGATGCTGTCGGATGGCGGGGTCCAGCTGGATATCAGTCAAGCTTATGCCGAGTCCGTTGACCTCGACACAGAAATGGTTCACCCGGACGCCGAAGAATACCCCGAGTTATCCTCAATTCCGCAAAGCAGCATCTCGCAAGACGATGCCGATAACGAGACCGCGAATGGTCCCGCCGGAGACGAGTCAGACATTATGCAACCCTCCTGGCCACAGGAACACGCACATGGCGCGATGGCTGATCAGATTTCGAGCCTGTTGGATGAGATATCAGGCTTATCACAACAAATACAAGATGTTCAGAACGAGAATCCAGAGCTGCAACATATCCAGCAACAAATCCAAGACCTACAACAACTTCAAACACCGGAACACGCCCAAGATGGACAACAGCAAGGGCAGCAGCCACCGGTATTACATGGGATGACCTATGACCAAGGTATGTCCCTTCATTTTGTTAATCCCGTGCCCTTCACCCCCCCAAGTACTGGAAACCAACTTGTCCATGCAGGGCCGATTCCACCAGTGAACATCCCGACACAGTCCAGTACTGGTGTCTCCATTGACTTGACTGATTTGGACCCTTCCAATGCTCCCCCAGCTAACGGCATACAAGTGGATGACGGACAAAATAACATGACGCTGTCCGACTTCCTGTTCGGTTGGGGCATGACTATAAGTTCCGAATCGAGGAAGGCAAATAGAGGCCCCCGATTAGATCGTTTGCGCCAGCTCAACACAAACATGCCAACCGAAGTCCGAAGGGCGGACTTACGAGGCGAAAGATGTGATATACAGGGGATAAACTGGAAAAAACTAGAGGTCGAGCGACGAGACGCCAGGAGGATGCGGATCGCAAGTTATAAAAACTATCACAACCTAATTCCACCACCCTGGCTGCCGCATATTCTCAGCCGCTCGCAGATCCAGGACGACGGCGACGATTTCTTCAAGTTTCGACAGATGAATTTTAAGCACAAGATAAACGTCGAACATTTCCAACTGCGAAACGTTGTTGCCTGCAGCTCAAGGAATAACGTCTTCTTCGCCAGCACAGCCCGCGTGATTCAGGTAAATCCTAATTATGGACAGCGTTGCGTCGCGATGAATCTTTCCGAGCCAGAAATACAGCCAGTGCACGGGCCCGCCTTTCGTGGCGTTAAAATATCGACTATTGCAGCCAACAATGGTGTTCTTATTGCCGGCGGCTTCCATGGCGAATATGGCATGATGGCATTGAGTCAACCAGAGACCAAGCACGTCGAGGGCCTTGTTGCGGACCATCCAAACTGCATAACAAATCACATCCAAGTCAACCTCAATCGGCAGAGTGGACTTCCCGAAGCCGTCATCGTCTCAAATGATAACGGAATCCGCACGTTAGACTGCACCACCAATAAGTTCACAAGGTACCACGAGTATGAACATGCCATCAACTGCTCGGCCCAGAGCCCGGACCACCGACTCCGAGTGCTTGTGGGTGACACCTGCGATGTCATGATCTGCAATGCGGAAACTGGAGAAATTCTTCAGAAACTCGAAGGGCATTGTGACTACGGATTTGCCTGCGACTGGGCGGATAATGGATGGCACGTCGCGACCGGAAACCAGGACAAGCTGGTCAAAATCTGGGATGCCAGAATGTGGAAGACAAGCGACGGAGAGGCTAAACCATTGGCGACAATTGCTTCGACAATGGCTGGCGTGCGAAGCTTAAAATATTCCCCGTTAGGGAGCGGCAAGAGGGTGCTGTTGGCATCGGAACCCGCAGACATCATATCAGTCATCGATGCCGAGACGTACGAGTCAAAGCAGACGCTTGATCTGTTTGGGGAAATTGCTGGCACCGACTTCTCTCCGGATGGACAAAGCATATTTGTCGGAGTACACGATAACCTTCGGGGTGGGCTCATGGAGTTTGAAAAGTGCGGGTTTGGCCAGTCATACCAGCACGAGAGCATTTTTCGGAAACGAAACCGCCAAGTTGACATGAGTGATAATGAGGAGGTCGATGAGCGCATGAAAGATATGGCGGCCGGGCTAGACTGGAAGAAAACAATGGCGGATGTTGTTGCGAATCCTAAATCAAAACGCACCGCAACGCATCGACGGCGTCGAGCAGCCAGACTGGGGGACATAGAACCGTACTGAACTGGAATTTATACATAAGGGGGGCGATGTAAGGGGGAAGGCACCAGTCGTTACTAACAATGATGGCTTGGACGATACGATGCTACGACACAGTCATTTTTGCGATATCACAATCATTTTAATCAGGGGGCGCATCAAGGAGATGATACCAGGGACCGGCATGGACATATATGGGGTGTGGTTGGTGAGGCTTAGCATTTTCCGGCGTTTTCAGCAACAGGAGCACAATTGCCCAGGAGCCCTGAATAAAACAGGGGTTACTATTGTTCTATTCATGGAATAGTTCGATTCGACTGGGATAAAATAGCACACTTAAAATAATATCAGTTTATGACGAGTATCTTCGATGTTTTTGCCCGTTCACAATGAATCCATAATATTTGCCTGATATGTTAGGCGTGAATGTCGGCGGCGTCTTTTCCGACATGGCAGGATCGCAAAGTAAGGTCTAGTTGCACCCCGTTTTCTTGTACACACCCGCCATCGTGACCAGAAGTCGCGCCCACACTCCTTTTAGTGATTGTTCTTTCTTATTCATAGTCAATGCGTGCCTCTGCTGTTTCACTGGTCAATTTGACTGTTCGCAATTCGCTATATATACGGCCAGCGCTTCGCAGGTTCCCAATTCAGCGGCGCGGCTTCACCAATAGCAACCTGCCCCTTCGAGCTCTTTCCAAGACAACGTACGTAGAGAAGCTAGCCCTGCTCCTACCGCCCGATACCCCGCGCTCCCCCCCAACTAACAGAAGTCAGGACAACATTACCCTCCAACCGGCCACAACTTTCAAATACCAGGAATATAATCAAAGCTACCTCGGCCAGACACTGCTCCTACCGACGTCACGAAATGTGCAAACTACACGGAGAAAGAGAGGCGGTGGGAAGCGTTGTGGATGTTACACAGGGAAGAGAGATCTTGCCAGCGAATGTTATCCCAAGACATTACCACTTGACTCTCGAGCCAAACTTCAAGGACTTCACCTATGAGGGGCATGTCATTATTGACTTGGACGTCGCCGAGGACACCACATCTGTCTCACTCAACACCCTCGAGTTGAACATCAAGAGCACAAAGGTGATCTCTGGGGACCAGACGATTACGTGAGGACCCCCCACTCTCTGTTTACTCTCTTTGGCACTGTAACTGACCATTCTGCTCTCCAGATCGTCCCCCGAACTATCATACAATGAATCCACACAGACGACCAAGGTTGCGTTCAAGGAAGTCATCCCAGCTGGCGGAAAGGCACAGCTTGAGATGACCTTTACGGGCGAGCTTAACGACAAGATGGCTGGCTTCTACAGATCGTCATACAAGAATAAGGATGGAACGACTGGCATACTCGCAACCTCTCAAATGGAGCCCACGGACGCCAGGAGAGCCTTCCCATGTTTCGATGAGCCGGCCCTGAAGGCTGCCTTCACCATTACTCTCGTTGCAGACAAGAACCTCACTTGCCTGAGCAACATGGATGTTGCCTCTGAGAAGGAGGTTACATCGGAGATTACAAAGACAACCAAGAAGGCCGTCACCTTCAACAAGTCGCCATTAATGTCTACATACCTGTTGGCCTTTATCGTTGGAGAGCTGAACTATATCGAGACCGACAAGTTCAGACTGCCAGTCCGTGTCTACGCTCCCCCTAACCAGGATATTGAGCACGGCCGCTTCTCCCTCGAGCTTGCTGCCCGCACCCTGGAATTTTACGAGAAGACCTTTGACAGCGAATTCCCGCTGCCAAAGATGGATATGGTTGCCATTCCCGATTTCGCTGCTGGTGCCATGGAGAACTGGGGTCTCATCACCTACCGTGTTGTCGATGTCCTGTTTGACGAGAAGACCAGCGGTGCTGCCACCAAGGAGCGTGTCGCCGAGGTTGTCCAGCACGAGCTTGCTCATCAATGGTTCGGAAACCTGGTTACCATGGACTTCTGGGATGGACTATGGCTCAATGAGGGTTTCGCTACCTGGATGTCGTGGTATTCGTGCAACATCTTCTTCCCAGAGTGGAAGGTTTGGCAAGGATATGTCACCGACAACCTCCAAAGCGCTCTTGGTCTCGATTCTCTGCGCAGCAGTCACCCTATTGAGGTCCCTGTCAAGCGTGCCGACGAGGTTAACCAGATCTTTGATGCCATTTCCTACTCAAAGGGTTCGTGCGTTCTGCGCATGATTTCCACCTACCTCGGCGAGGACGTATTCATGGAGGGTATCAGACTTTACCTCAAGGAGCACGCATACGGCAACACCCAGACTGGTGACTTGTGGTCTGCGTTGAGCACTGCCAGCGGCAAGGATGTCCGCAAGGTCATGGACATCTGGACCAAGAATGTCGGCTACCCAGTCATCACCGTGACCGAGAACGACGATAAGAGCATTCACGTTAAGCAGAACCGCTTCCTTCGCACAGCTGATGTGAAGCCGGAGGAGGACCAAATCCTCTACCCGGTCTTCCTCAGCCTCCGTACCAAGGATGGCATTGATGAGAGCCTCACCCTCACTGAGCGCGAGAAGACCTTTGACCTTGCCAACAACGACTTCTTCAAGCTTAACGCCGACCACACCAACATTTACCGCACATCTTACACGCCAGAGCGCCTCAAGAAGCTTGGTGAGGCCGCCAAGGGTGGTCTCCTGACTGTCGAGGACCGTGCTGGTATGATTGCCGATGCTGGTGCGCTTGCGACATCCGGATACCAAAAGACCTCTGGTGTCTTGAGCTTGCTCAAGGGCTTTAACAGCGAGAGCGAGTTTGTTGTATGGAATGAAATCATCACCAGACTTGCTTCTATCCAGGGCGCATGGGTCTTTGAGGACCCCAAGATCAAGGAGTCGATCGAAGCCTTCACCAGAGAGCTTGTGAGCGACAAGGCCCACAAGGCCGGCTGGGAATTCAAGGAGTCCGATGGACACATTGAGCAACAATTCAAGGCTATGCTCTTTGGCAGCGCTGGTCTTGCTGGCGACAAGGTTATCATTGACGCCGCAAAGGACATGTTTGCCAAGTTTGCCAAGGGTGACCACTCTGCCATCCACCCCAACATTCGTGGAAGTGTCTTCGCCATGGTCCTGAAATATGGGGGTGTCGCAGAGGTAAGCTTCTAATAAACATTCTAGTGTAGAATTTTAGCTAACGAACATAGTACGACACCATCCTCGGCGTCTACCGCAACTCTGTCAACACCGATGAGCGCAACACTGCCCTCCGCTCTCTCGGCCGCGCCAAGAACCCCGAGCTCATCCAGCGCTCTCTCGCCCTGTCCCTCAGCGACGAAGTTAAGGAGCAGGATATCTACATGCCCATCAGCGCACTCCGCACCCACCCCGAGGGTATCAACGCCTTGTACGACTGGATGACTGTTAACTGGGACGAGCTGGCTCGCCGCCTTCCCGCCGGCCTGTCCATGCTCGGCTCCATGGTCTCGATCTGCACATCCAGCTTCACGAGCCTGGAGCAGAAGGCCAAGGTTGAGAAGTTCTTCTCGGAGAGGAGCACCAAGGGCTTCGCTATGGGATTGGCGCAGAGCTTGGACTCTATCCACGCCAAGAGCAGCTGGTTGGAGAGAGATCGCGAGGATGTCGCGGCGTGGGTTAAGGACAATGGGTATACCGCTTCTACTGTGAAGAGCGAGCTTTAAATTTGGGTAGATTTTTGGACACCCCCGGATATAGGGGGGGTGGTCCTGGAGGCGGCGTCATGGTGAACTACTATAGGATCACGTTTGGCATAAATGCATTGGATTATCCGGGCCATTAAATAGTATTATAATGGGAATCTTCTCTCTGGAGCTTGGATGGATTGAAATGTAGCGTTTGACTGGTGATTTGATTGATACTGATAATGCTCGAACTCAGACACAGCGAAATGCCGGATCGTTATGCCCATCGCTTGTTTAACCCTTTTGATCAACAAATCAAATCCGATAGAAATACGCCACGACTTGGTCAGACTAGTACCCTTTTCCCCAACAAACGCCTTGTAAACGCCTCTAATGACGCGCATCCCATGAGAAGCAGCTAGTCCAGGTGCGTTATCTTCAGGATATCATGTCTATGAAAGAAGCTCCTGTTCCGCTTCCCGAAGATGTCTAGAGCAGCGAGTCAGCTTTGGCTCAGCGGCGCCATGCAACTTGCCTGCTGATGGGGGGACTTACACATCGGGACGCTGAGCAGACAGACGAGAACCTGCACGGTCGAGATGACCATGAAGACATACCGCGTGTCGTTGGTGCTTACCCAGTGGAAGGCCTTGAAGGTGAGCCCGAAGCCGAAGAAGTTCTTGAAAATGAGGAGGCATGTGAATGCCTCGATGGCGATGGTTCCTAGGGCGTGTGTTAGCAAGTTCGTCGCGAGCATGGGCGAAGGGGATAAAACGAAGCGCGGGCAATATAGGCGTGTAAAAGGGCACCTACGATGCGCATCGATGATATAGAGCGAGCTCGCCACCGCGCCAACCACCATCCCCATAACCTCCAAACAGTAGAAGAACACCGACCACGCCCAGTGATACTTCAGCTGATCCGTCGCCACGATCCCAAACCCGTACAAGCCCGCACACCCAAAAATGAGCTGCGGGATGACCAGCACGATGCGGAATTCCGGCTCGTAGATCCCTCCATTACGGCGCGTCATGAATTTCGCGCTCCAGTCTGCCAGGGCGCCTGCGATGAAGAAACCGATCAGCGCACCGATGAAGGGACCCGTGTAGGCGTAGCCGTCCTCGACTTCGCTCCAGTAGTTAGGGGAGCCGAGGAAGATGGAGGCGACGAGGATGCCGATGAAGATGGTCCAGCCAATTAGGGTGCCTTGGATGAGGCAGGCCCAGAGGATGGCGGGGTGGAAAAATAATGGGAAGGGGCGGAGGAAGATCTTGAAAAAGTTCTCGTGCGTGTAGGTCCCGTTGAAGGGCTTGAGGGACTGGATGTAGCTTTGCTTTGGGGTGTCGGCGCCGGGGTAACGGTGTGGTGGGATGGCTGCTTCTGTTGAGGCGGGGGTTTCGTCGGCCTTCTCGTTCTCGTTCTCGGCGGCCCCATTTCCGTTTCCATTGGTTGCGGTAGGTTCAACGCCAGAGTTGAGAGTCACATCTTGAGTGCTTTCACTCGCTGCCAGCATGTCCGTGTTTAGGCGCGGATCGCGTCGGTATGCCGTCTCTGGGACGAAGAAGATCATTGCTGGGAGGCACAATGCGCAGAATATGGCTACAAAATTAAAAGTCCAACCCACACCCATGTCGGATGAGATCTTGCCGGCGAGGATGGGGGTGAAGAATGCACCGCCGAAGAGGGCAAAGTTCATTACCGCCATGCGCTTACCACGTTGCTACATCCGTTGTTAGCTCAAGGAATTCGTTCGATTAAAGAGGGCATCATACATGAACGAAATACAAATCTCCCACGACTGCGTTAATGAGCGCTTCAAAAGGCGCATTCGCAACGCCCTGGATGATCCTAGCCCAGAGCATGCTCGTATAATTCAATCCGGCGGCTCCGGCCCAGGCACTCGAGGCAACAAGCAGTACTGTCCCAAAGATGAGCAAATGCCGCTTCCCCCATTTTCGCGCCGAGGGCACGAAGAACATTCCCGCGAACCCGACCCCCAACAAAAAGTATCCCGTCAAGAGTGCTCCATCTGTGACTGTAAGCCCATAGTCTTCCGAGAGAGACAACGTATTCGCAGCTAAGATGGGGCCCAGTGCTGTTGCGAAGACTGCTGTCACGGATAATATTATCATTATCAGATCGCGTTTCCATAGCGGCCAGTTCTGCGCATTCTTATTAGCCTTCAACGCTATCCCGCTAATCGTCTAAGTCATACCAGAGGATCATTCGGGTCATCGCTGGGCTGGGGGACTAGAATGATCGGATCCCGTCCACTTGTGTCGTGTTTGAGATGGGAGACATCCTCTCTACCGGCGTCCTGCGGATTATGCTTATCGAAATATCTAGTGGTGCCTTTACCGCATCGTCAGTTCTAGACATAAATAGTGAGGTGCGACCGCGCATACCTGGAACATGGTCCATCACCTTGTCTTCTAGAATCCAGAGACCCATCTTGCCGTGTGCACAAAAGCTAATGTTGCGCGAGTTTCTGACGAAGGCTGGTCGGGATGGCGATCAGGGCGGTATACGAAGCATATGGGAAAGCAGGCAGAGAGCAGCGCCGACTGCCTGCGTACTACGTCTCCTTTTGAAGCTTGTGAAGCCGTGTGATGAGATTGATCATCCGTCGGCATCAAGGGCGGCGGAGACAGTTGTAGCACATCGAGGGACGACGGCTAACCGCATATGGACCGTGCTCACCAAGATGTCTGTAAAGTATCAGTTCGATTGGACCTCAACCCCGATAGAATCCCTTACCTCTGCCGATTTAGAAATAAAAGCGTTTATCAATATTTCTCAATGCCTCCATTGTTTACCTTACATTGACCTTGCATTATGCTTTTGTGTTTATATGGTTCCCATCAACGGCCGATTGTGAGTTTGTGTTTCGGTGCTACCCCGGATTCCCCAGAGTGCTAGAGGGTAGCGGCCGAGGCCTGTCACTTGTCACTGTAAGTAGTTTAGCGGGCCATCCTGTCAATACAGGAGCGAAAACCAGGTCGCGCCTTGCTTTATAAGAATAGATCCCCCTTCAGAAAATATACACTGTCATCATATAATTGCATAAATGTCTGCAATTATCTCAGTAATTCACCGTGTCTCACAGTCGTAGACGACGCTGAGTGAGCTGGCAAGAATGTAAGACCTTGCGGACCGGATTTCGGGAGGGGGAATGAATGTCCCACCCATCCAATAATGGCCCAGCAATAACAAGTGAGCCCTTACAGCAAGAACTAGACCCTGCACCCCTCTTTAGCCGTTCCTGAATGGTCCCCCAGCATACGGACAGTCCTCATCTCTGCCCGAGTACTTCAATTGAACGTCTTCTACTCCGTCATACAGTCTATCGCGATCGCACCACCTACAACTACAATCAGCACAGCTCACCCGCTACCTCACAACATGCGCATCTCCGCTGTCGTTGCCCTCGCGGCTCTCACCAGCGTCAGCTCCGCCGCAGGCGGTGTTCCACCCTGTGCAGTGAGTCCCCCTTGCTCCCCAGACAGACAAACACATTCTAACCTGTGCCCCCCCTCAGCAACCTTGTGTAACCCAGTTCACATCCGGCTCCAACATTGCCGGCTGCAACAGTCTCAACACAAACTGCATCTGTAGCAACAAAGACTTCCTCAGCAACATCGCCTGCTGCCTCATCGACAAGTGCGACGAAGCTGGCAAAAACGCCGCCATCTCCTACGCGAAGACAATCTGCGCCACCGCTGACCCGCCAGTCGAGGTCCCGGACCAGGTCGTCTGCAACTCATCCTCCAGCGGGGGCACGGCGGCCGCAACGACGACCGGCTCTACAACTAGCGGAGCTACGCCAGCTCCTACTACGGGGGCTACCTCATCGCCAACGTCGGCCGCACCGACTTCGAGCAGCTCGGGCGCTGCGATGGTGAATATGGGGAGCAGCGGAATGGGGTTGGCAGGTGGCTTTGCGGCGGCATTGGTGCTCCTGTAAGCAGTGCTTTGTAAACATGGAGGGGTAGTAATCCTGTGCAACCGCTGTGGGACGTTCAGATGAGGGGTATTAGCGATTGTTTTGTGGTGGCAGCAATGTGCAACTATCTGTCTCGGTGGCCGACAGTCTGGGAGATATAATAATAGGCCAGCCAGTGTGGCTAATATTCTTGTCAGTAGCTTCGGCCCGCCTTCAGTATTAATCCAATGGCATGTTTCATCGCCTGCACTTGAGAACCAAAGAGTCTAGCTTTCCATAGACTTGACCAAATGAAAACATGCGCCGGAGGATGCCATGGTCGATGTTTCGAAACCACTAAGGCAGCATATGATACTTTCCAATCCGAACATCGCCAAAAACGCGTCATAGAATGCCCAAAAACAGATGTTTGAACCCACAATGGCGCCGTACGGCACTTCCCAATTTAAACGTTTCTAGAAACGCGTCATGGACTGTCGTAGACGATGTTTCGAAGCCACGCAAATACCATGATACCCTTTAATCCGAACATCCACAAAAACGTGTCGGTGAGCGTCGGGGCCAACGCTTAGAAGCCACTCTGCGGCATATGATAAAACCACTTGGCCCATGGTGGTCTAGGTAATACCGGAACACCGCCGAGAAACTATTCTGGTAGCAAGTGATCTCCTTCCAACCCAAATGCAGCGGAAAACGCGTCAGTGATAACTTGGTGCTACTCTCGTGCAACGCGTGATCCTCGACCCGGAATAGCAATAAAGCTAAGCTCCTGCACCAGTGTCAGCGCCGAGGGCCCCTCCACCGCCTCGAGACGTGCACACCGCAGTATTCCGCCCAGCTCGCACAACTTCCTGGAGTCCGCTGCATCCCGTCTCACACCGCCCGCCCTCATTACACAGCCCCGATGTCGTGCCTACCAACCAAGAACACACGGCCACCCGCAACTAACTGCAGTTATAGCTACGCCGCCGTCGATCACGCGTCGGCGGCAGCTTGTCATGCTTCGGTAAGCGCTACCGTCGCTGGCAATATAGCCTTTCTGGCCCGTTATGAAGCGATGGTGGGGCTGTGGGGGTGTCTCTGCGATTAGGAACGGCAGGAAGAGGGGTTAGGCATATGCATACGCACACGAGAGCTGCAGAGATTGATTCAGTCGCTTCGGGCGCTTGAGCGTTGCAGTGGCAGCAGCGGGAGGCATGCCAGGGGCTTTATCTTACCCCCTACGCGAGGCAATGCAATCGCGGCTGACAGATTACTGACTTGGCCATGCTATGATGTGATATAATGATGGCTTGCAGGGACCTAATGCGGTTGCCGCCCAAAGCGTCGTCTCCGGCGAGAAAGCGGCATATGCCTGCTGCGGGACGGTTATATGCCAGCGCTGTTATCGGCCTGATGCTCGTGGTTCTGGGGGCGGGAAGGGTCAATAGCTGACCGGCTTTTGGGTAATGATGAGACCCTGCGAGGCATCATCCCTCGGTAGTATAATTCGGCAGAGCGGGCGGATGATGCAGCTGCAACGCTCCTTATTCACCTTTTACGCTATGCTATGCACTTGCCGTGCGTGGATCTGCACTGCGATTCTGGGAAGGCGGGATGGACTGGACCGGGCTGTGGTATGCTTGATGGTGGAGAGAGGCAATATAAATTCGGCACATCATGATATGTTTGCCGCCTATATTCATTGCAAGTATTACACTACTGTGGTATAATAACGGTGATATCCGGGGGATGGCCAGCGGTGGGACAAGTAGGTGTATGTACAAACCGAGCTTGTACCACGGTGTACTCCCAGCTAAAGTGCATTGGGAGGAAGTTGCGTCAGAGCGGCAACGTGATCGTGGACGCTTTGACCAACGGTACGGTTGAGTACATACTTGAAACGACACTACCCTTCTTCGGGTGTCACGCTTTGGCCTTTTGTGAGCCTTCTGAGCATTCTGAGCAATCTGAGCCATCTGAGCAATCTCAAGCAATCTCAGTAATCTCATCAAACCTCGGGGCACGTTCTGGGCACGTCTCCATCGTTTTTTGTGGCGGCGGCGGCATATCTTCGGGTCACAAATTCTTTGGTAAGCTGCTGAACTCATACTCTATGGAGTAAGGAGTGCAAGAATGGTCGGAGATGCACCGAAGGAAAGCGCCGCGGTGCCCCTCATATAGCCTTGAACTGTGGGAAAGTGCCACTATTGATGCTGCTACTGCTAACTAGAGGCCCATAGTTGAGAAGATCTCACCTTCCACTCCTCGCCGCCCGGTATGGATTCTCCAAGCTCGGGAAGAGAGCGTTGCTAGCGCTGAGGTGGTCCGGCCAAGGCTCAACGTGGTCTGGGGCCTAGGTCCACTGTCAGTGCCCTGGCGCTCGTCCGGTACTGCATGTACTGTACTGTACAAATACGACAGCACGGTGTACATCCATTATATTCTGATCCGTCAACCTCCGACGACGGCCACCGAGGGGAGCGTCGCGGAAAACCAAGGAAAGGGTCACCAGAAAGGGGAAACTGCAGAGCGCGTTGGCCGATGTTCAATAATGCCTAAATGAGGCAGGCAATGACGGCTTGCGGGACGACGGGGTAAAGGGTACCCGCTGCACGACTCGCGCACCCCAAATGCCAACGTGGTCCCCCACGTATCACTATCACGGAGGGGCTTCCGGACACAACGTCTTGACTACCAAGAACTGCTAACTTCCTTCCTCCCGGCACCGCCGACTTATGTGCATTCCGCATTCCGCGCGGTTGGTGGCAAAAAAAAAGACCGTTGGGCAAAGGGACCATGGCGCAAATGGCGAACTCCAACTTGAAACCCCCAATGGCAACTAAAGCCTATCCGTCGGCATGCCACGCGCCACCCCTGTTCCCCCAAGCCGTTCGCTTTTTCTCTCCCTGCCTTAGTTTAGGGCATAGGTGGATAACGAGCAAGGTACGAGATCTCGTACAGAGCTCCATGCTGTTGGTACTGAATGTCCGGTACGATACGGGGGGACACTGCTCTGCTCTACTTTTACTGGTAAATTATTGTTGTGATTACCACTACTGTACAGTGATATCCCATACTTACCCGCTTACAGTAGTATCCCCTTGTGCAGATGCAGGCGCAGGCGCATGTATGCCTATCGGCGGCCGATATGCAGGCCAGCTGCAAGCTGCACCCCACGTACTTTGGCACCTACATGCTGTACCTGACCTTGCCCGCCGAGATCAAGATCGGAGGCACATTTCAGGCATAAAACATCTGCAAAGTCAGCAAACCCTAACCTTGAAGTGTCGACGACTTCCGAGCAGGAGAGGTCCAGGGGTAAGGGAGCGAAGGGGCCAGTAATGTTGTTGTAGCATCAACCAACCCACTTCACCCGCCCATGGTAAGTACAGTACTCCGAATGGAAGTCTTTGGACATAGCTCAAAAGTAGTATCACACGTGGTTACGATGGCCCTACTAGATCTTCGGCATCAATGGATTTATGGCCTGGACATTTTGCTCCTTCCCCAAAAGTACCTACTCTTATTCTATACTGTAGTATTCGTATAGTATCGTATAGTATTGCGACTTGTCATCTGTTCCCACTCAGCCTACTTGCCCACATAGCTCCCGTGCGTGCGTGCTCTTGCCTGTAATTTCTTCATATTATAAAGGACTATGAAGGACTGTGAACGACGCTCCCAAGCTCATTGAGCTGCAAATTACCTTCCCTATACACACTAGATGCCCGTTATTCTCCCACGCTAACGAGCTCACCGTTGTACCTTGAAACTCCAATCGAGGTGATAAAATACTGCTTTCAACCACCCCATCAACGGCTTGATCCTATGAAAAGTGCAGGAGAGACTACGTTTGGCCACTTCACCGCACCCCTC
>JPJW01001086.1:0-21836 GCA_000750755.1 Pseudogymnoascus sp. VKM F-4513 (FW-928)
GAGCACCACCACGGTCCCCTGCGCAATCTTCGTCGGGTTCGCCGCAACCGCCTTGCGCAGGCCCTCTGCATCCGCAAAATCAACATACGCGAAGCCCTTCCGCTTGTCAATCTCGACGTTTGTTACTACACCGAAAACGGTCATGGCTTCGCGGAGCAAAGGCTCGGTTACGCCTTGGGACGGGTTGGCGTGCTTGACGAAGGCGCGCGTGGCACCTGCGGTGGGGACGGGGGAGGGTGCGGGTTTGCGGCCCGAAGGCGCGCTGGGGGGTTTGGGTTGAGATGCTGAGGCGGTCTGGCGTGATGATGGTGCGGGCGTTGCTGCCGGCTTTGGCGAGGCGGACGTTGGTGGTGCTGCCGCTGCTGGCTCGACTGGTTTCTTCAGGAGTGTGATTGCTGGAGTAGCGTCCTTCGCCTTGTTGTTCTCGGCTCGGCCTTTACCCTTGCCGCCGCCACCTGCATTTGATGGCCCAGCTTTTGGTCCTTGTGGCGCAGACGCGGCTGCTGCTGCTTCGCTCTTCGCGGCAGCACCAGCTTCTACCTTTGCACGACGATGCGCATTGACTGGGCTCAAGCCGAGGTCACGCTGTAATATGCGCGCCGCTGCGGCGATGCTTCCTCTCTCACGCGTCGCTGCACGAGGGTTCTTCGGTGCCTCGGTGGGCGCTGCATTGGCTGGTTGCGCTTGTCCCGCTGTGGCCTTTGACCCTTCCCTATTAAGGACTCTGACGGCCTCTCGGGCGGCCTTCTCGACCAGTCTCTCCCTCTTCCCATCTTTGGGGGCCTTCTTATGAGGCTCATCTGCTGCGCCATCCTTGGATTTTGATTTGCCAGACCCAGAGGCGGACTCCAGGCGGCTCTGTTTTGCGGCTTTGGCGGCCGCTGCTTCTTTGCTCTTGTTTGCCTTCTTGTCTTTGAGGTATTGTACTAATGGTGTTGTGGTTACTTTCTCCCCCTTCGTAGATGGCTCGGCTTCCTCTTCCTTGGTGGATACTGGGTTGGCAAGACTCTCCAGAAAGTCCATGAATTCCGGGTCGAGGTCGATTGTGCCTTGACGTGCATCGGTGCGGCGTTTTCCACTCGGGATGCGGGCGTAGGGTGTGTATTCAAGGGAGGCGGGGCCAAGCAGGCAAGGGTTTGTGAATGTCTTTGCCGCATCTTCGAAGGTGAGTTGGCGGACGTGGTTCGAGAGTTGGGTTAGGTATGGCTCGTTGACGAGGTGCAAGTAAGCGCGTGATGGCCGAGATGCTTTGGAAGGACTGTGGGAGTCAGTATGGGAGTTTCATTACATAGTAGCACTTGTTAGTCGGGCGCATACTCTGTTGAAACCTTCCCAGGCTTATAAGAGAACCAATCCACTCGCCCTGCCCCAGCATTCCACTCTTCACCGATTATCTTCATGAACTCTGCCTCCGTGAGGGCAGGCGCAAGTCGTCGAACGACTACTTTCAGCGAAGGGCCTGCTCTGTTCTGTGACGCTTTCGACATCTTTGGTGCAGTTTGCGAAGCTGGTATAGGCAGCACGCCGTTTGTCTGAGCCCGGGAAGCCATTTGGAAGCCGTTCGAGTGCGTACTCTTGTTGGAATTCTTTGGTGTTGCGGATTTCATCCAAAGAGGTGTTATCGCCCGCTGGTCTGTGCAGCACCACAATCAGTGACTCCACTCAGATTTACTGTGGTGGGGTGGTGATTGCGGAACGCCGACCAAGGAATTGTAAGCGACGAAGCGCGAGTAGCGCTCTCGGACTGCGCGCGTGCAGATCCACATCAACAGCACCTCTGCGAGCTTGCTGAAACCACTCCACGAGTTCACGCTCAGTAAATCCCTGACACAATTACAAATTCTATAAACATGGCGCCTGGAGTTCCCAAGCCAGGCCCGGCCAAGCTTGGCCCCCGTGCTGGACTGGATGAGTGGCTAGAGCAAGCCAAGCTATGCCGATACCTACCAGAGGGTGCCATGAAGCAGCTCTGCGAGATGGTGAAGGAGTGTCTTATGGAGGGTGCGTTTGATCCAGATGTATTATAACTTCACCACTGACAAATTTACGCAGAGTCCAACATCCAACCCGTCCGTACACCCGTAACAATCTGCGGCGATATCCACGGGCAGTTCTACGATCTTCTCGAGCTCTTCCGAGTCGCCGGTGGTATGCCAGGGGAGACAAACGTACAAGCTCCTACAACTGTTATCACGTCTGATGATATTGAGCCCCCGACTACTATTGGCGGTGATAATAAGATCGGCAGTGATAGCGGTATTGGGAGCAGCGTTGCAAGCAGCACAGAGGATGATGTCGAGGAACCAAGGGGCCGCCCTCGTACCGCCGGAAGCACTCGTTCAGGAGCAAGTTCGGCTGCTCATTCTGCCAACACCAACGAAGTTACTGGCACAGGAAAGCAGAACTTTGTGTTCCTTGGCGACTTTGTTGACCGTGGTTATTTCTCTTTGGAGACGCTTACCCTCCTTATGTGCTTGAAGGCCAAGTAAGTCCCCCGCAAGAACCCTGGATTGTTGCAATACTGATTATCGCAGGTATCCTGACCGCATTACCCTTGTTCGCGGCAACCACGAGTCTCGTCAAATTACACAAGTCTATGGTTTCTACGAGGAGTGCCAACAAAAGTATGGCAATGCATCGGTTTGGAAGGCTTGCTGTCAAGTTTTCGACTTCCTTATTCTTGCGGCTATTGTTGATGGAGCCGTTTTGTGTGTACACGGAGGTCTAAGTCCAGAAATCCGCACTCTGGATCAAATCCGTGTCGTCGCCCGTGCCCAGGAGATTCCTCACGAGGGTGCGTTTTGTGATCTAGTCTGGAGTGATCCGGAAGATGTGGAAACGTGGGCGATTTCTCCCCGTGGAGCTGGATGGCTCTTTGGAGACAAAGTTGCCACCGAGTTCAACCAGGTCAATGGGCTTAAACTCATTGCCCGTGCTCATCAGCTTGTAAATGAGGGTTATAAGGTACGATATGACAATTATTTGCAGGGACCAGAATCGAATGCTAACGGAATATAGTACCATTTCCCACAGAAGTCTGTTGTTACCGTCTGGTCCGCTCCAAACTACTGCTACCGCTGCGGTAATGTCGCCTCGATCATGAATGTCGGAGAGGACCTCGACCCCAAGTTCTCCATCTTCTCGGCCGTCCCAGAAGACCAACGAGCTGTCCCTGCAGGCCGCCGCGGCGCTGGCGAGTACTTCCTATGAACTACAACTGTTATTTACGTCGCCAGGAGCCTTCTGGTCGACCATCGAACCTTTAGTTTTTGGAGTCTGTCCCTGCATACTGGCGTTTGGGCTTTGGCATATGGCATGTGGTTGAGAAATACCCTGTATGAGTATAAATGGCGTTAGTGTTCCAGAGTTTCGAAACATACCGAGAAGAGATCCCCATAGGGTTCTAGCTGGAAACGGATATGAAATGTATGCATATATGATCATAAAGGAATATAGTTCTTACGTTCCTCATCCGCGATAGCCAACTTCTGTGTAGTATGAGATCTAGATGTATAATAACCACCATAGGGTGGGTGGGATTGGCAGAAGATGTACGAATAAATACAAGATATAAATATATGTGCCTCATTATCGTTATTTTAGCAGCTAGGTTTCTTCTTTGACATTAGACATCATAATTACAACTATGTTCCATAAATTATACAATACCCCCCTCCCCCCAGGCCCGCATCAGTTGACGACCCTGAATTTCTGAGGTATATTATTGAGAACAATGGACTGGCTATCCAGCTTCGCAATCCGATCAGCCTCCGCATCCATCTCGTCATGCTTCTTGAAATGAGCAATATCCTCGGGGTGCGTTAGGTCTTCTTCCCTCGTATTCTCGTCATGGTATCTGCATCTGTCAGTCTCCCTGCCCAAAATACCCGGCGTTACTATGCCCCCTAGAGGTATAACTCACTTCTCCCAATGATGTATCTCGTACTCATACTCGTCATCTCCATGGTGCCCGGGCCCCATCCCAAAATCGGGAAGCTTCCCCCCTCCAGCGACAAACGCCATCCACTCCTCTTTTGTCACTTGCCCATCCTGATTTCGGTCCAGCAAGCTTAAGACCTGCTTGATCACATCCTCCTTGCGTACTTCCGCGATGTTGTCTGTGCTCTCGTGCTTGAGCCCATAGGTCGTGTATATCTCGTCGAAGTCCCAGTACCCATTGCCGTCGAAATCGTGCAGCTGGAAGAAGGCGCCGCCGTCAAAGTTGGAGATGTGATGCTCATCTAGAAGTGGATGTAAGTATGGGCTGCAGAATGGACGCCGGAAAGAGAGAGGGGCAGTAGCGGGGGTGGGCGAGGACGAAGGGAGATATACCAGCTAAATGTTGCGTCGCCCAGTCAGACTGCTGCTCGTCGTGTGTTCCATGGGCGTAGGTAGTGTGTGAGAGAAGAAGTAATGGCCCTAACAGGGAGAGGAGAAGGCGCGCTGGAGCCATTGTCCAAGAAACCGAGTCCGAGAAGCGTCGTTGTGGCGAAACGGTGTCCTTTGAAACCTGTAAAATGAAGCAATTCGTGCAATTGATTAACTCCAATTCGTATCTTCGTTACTCTGTGTTGATCAACAGGTATTATGTGTATTTTAACAAAGCATATTCATAACAATAACACGATACGGTTATTCCACAATCGTGTTGTCCTTTCAGGTTGTTCCTGGATCGCTCTCGGCCCGCCCAGCTGAACCCCTAATGTGGACTAGACCAGCCTTGCAGCACCCGTGTGGATCGTGGTCTGGTATCACCACCAGCCTCACCATTTCCACAGGAATTACTCTTTCATATATTTTGTTATTACCCATAATACAATATCCTCCGCCCTCTAAACCTCACAGACCTGCCTGAAATGAACCGATCCATCGAACAATCCCTCACGTCTCTCCTCCCTCGCCTCACAATCGACCTCCCCTCAGACCTCATCAATCTCGCATCTTCCCTCGTCGCGCAATCCCGCAACATCGCCAGCAACCTCAAGCCCGATGAAGAAATAGGTCGCGCCTATGTCTGCGCCCACATCGCCTGTGAACGCCTAAAATCAACTCTCAATCTTCCTCCTATTGAACCGCGGCCCCCCGTCCCCCCACGCGTCTACACGAAGCTCTACACCTACCTATCAGGCGCCCTCGCCGCGCGCCCTCAGCGAACCCCCAAGAAAGTCCAGCGTCTCGAAGAAGCGCAGCCACCGCCATCAAATGATAAGACTCCCGTGCGACGCAAGTCCAACCCCACCTCGACCACCGCAACGGGTCTCCCTCTGCCCAGCCGCCCAACGCCGTCGAAGGAGCGCTCACTAGCTGCGTTTCGCGCACCGACTAAGAGTCGCAAGTCGGAGCTGTCACATGGAGGGCGTGGTCGCGAGATTGCAGCATGGATACGGCCTGTGGTTAGAGGGTTGTGCGCGCGGCTAGAGGCGAGGGGCGCGATAGCTCATGTGCTTGCGGGTGTGGGGAGTGTACTGACGCTGCCGACGCCGAAACCAACCAAGGGGGACCAGAAGGAGAAGGAGAAGGTTCCGGCACTGGTGGCGGCGGTGTATATCTTGGTACATACGAGACTCACTGGGAAAGAGGTTAGTGGGAAAGAGTATGTAGCTCTACGGAGGCGTATTCTTTCTGGGTTGAAGGACTTGAGAGTAGATGAAGAGGTGGTAGCGAAGGTGGAGAAGGAAGAAGCGGGTGAGTCAGGATGGCAAGAGTGGACAGATGTTGTGGGGAAGGATGTGGACGCTTGGCTTATGCAGTTAAGCGCGAGGGGGTGGGTGGAACTGGACTGGTTTGAGAATATTGAGAGTGGTGCAGGCGTCGACGGACCAGAGATACGTGATGAGCTGATGGATGATGCGGAGGACGCGGACACTAATGAAGACGATGCGGGGGAAGAGGAATCTATAATGGGGCTAGGTACCATGATGCAGGAACGTGTGGATTACCTGAGCGCCAGGAAGAGGGAGGAATATCAGATCTGGAAAGATGGGATATTGGAGAAAATAGGAGAAATCGAGACGGCAAGAATGACGGAGGCCATGGATACAACTTAGAGTAAGACCGTTATTACATTTTTGCTGGTCAGAAATAAGTTTAGCTCGAGTGTGTTAATAAATTATGGCCTAGTCAATATTCAAGTTTCAGATACTCGAATGAGAAACGCTACCAAGATAAAAACGCTGCTATTGAAGTAGACGAAATCTCTGTCCACTCATATACCCATTAACCTGGATGACCGAAGCATATTTGGCATTAGCTGATCCTGTTAGTCAGAGGCTAAAGTCTACCTTGGTCGATGGGACCTCACTTATCACATTTAGTCAATGTTTAGCTTCCACGCCAACAGGCACTGGTGTCATGCCAAAATGGCACTTATTAAAAGTAGATAGTATCATATTTCTCACATTTATTTTCCTTCTATTTTCTTCTTATTTCCAGATATATTTTGTATCGTTTCTAGCTTTCCTCGACCAAACACGTACTGATTTTATCACAAGGTCTTATAAACACCAGCCAAAATGCGCGCCTCAACTCTTTACCGTAGCGTATCTCTCCTCGCCATCGCTTTTACCCCAGCTATTAACGCTGCTCATGACGCTATCTCGAAACCTTTGCTGGAAGCCGAGGGCGTATCCAACTCTGAATCCGGTAATATCACCAACAGCGATGTTCTCCCCGAATCTTCCAACCGCACATCCTACCGCATCCACGGCCCCAACCAGATCGCCGTAATATACACAGAGTATGACTGCCCAAGACTTCACGGGGCGCATCAGCTCTACTCCCCTGGTAACGACACCGACGAGCCCGAGCTGCTCCAAATAGAGCACTGCGCCGCGCGCTGCATGAACCTCCCCGAGGGAAACCGCGGTCAAAGCATCGAGCTCAGCCTCGCCGGTCCTATCATCATCGGCGAGACGCCTGAACGCCCATATGCGCGCTTGTATGAATTGAATGACTGCAGGGGCGTTGGAAAAGAGGCGATGATGCGTAGGAGTAGGAAGTGGACGTGTACTAATGTCGAGAATGGCTTTTGGCATCCCGCCCGCGAAGGAGGATTTGGCAGTTTTATGGTCTGGGAGGGATGTAGATACTTAGAATCGGAAGAACAGAAGGAGGAGAAGTTGAGAAAATGGAGGCTGAATAAAGAGCGGGAGAAGGCTAAGGCGGATATGGAAAAGATTAGATGGAAGTCTAATGAAAAGGAGCGCAAGACTCAAAAGCAGGAGAACAAGACGGAGAGAAAATTAGAGAAGCAAACTCAGAAGGAGAGGTCGAAGCAGTGGGAGAGGGAGCAGAAAGAGAAGAAGAAGCAGGATAAGCAAGACAAGAAGCAGGAAGAACGCGAAGATATAGTACGTGAGAAAGAACGCAAGGCGGCTTGGGCTGCTAGAAAGGCGCAGCGCAAGCAAGATATGAAGAAGCAGTTTGAGGAGTGGAGACAAGACCGAATTATGGAGTTGGAGGAGGATGGGGCAAAGCAGAGGGCTGAGCGAAAGGCTCTGCGCCAAAAGGAAAGAGAAGATCGTCAGGCTGAGTTGCTCGAGATGGAGAAGCAGTGGGAACAAGATCGCAGAGATAAAATTGTTGAAGATGACAAGGAGTGGGAGGAGCAGCTAGCCAATGAGGCTATTGAAAGTGCGAGGGACGAGGAAGAAGAGGAGATGCTGGAGGCGACTGAGCTTGCAGCGGCAGAAGAAGAAGAGAAGATACCTGGCGCGACTGAGGGTTTAGAAGAAGAAGAAGCGCAGATACTGGAGGCGGATGGGATTTCGACCGAAGAAGAAGAGGACTGGTCCGAGTAGAACAGGGAACGGGAGTTCAATCACACGTCAACGATTTTGCGCGTAATAAATATGAGGGTGCGGAAGGGCAAAAATTCTGTTGTTACTATATTATTATAGACTAGGAAAGTTGTAGTCCATTTCCTTTACTTGCGAAATTTATCTTTCATTCCATGATTAATGACCAGCGTTCTGCAATTACAACGTGATGCTCCTCCTCTAGGCATCAGTCAAGGGCACACAGGGAACACCGACGTCGGAGATACCATCACAGACGATCTCAGCCTCGCCCTCCGGGCTCTGGAGGTCGATATCGGTCAGCTTGATGTTGTCGCAGACAGCGTTGGGGCTGCAAGTAAGCGCGGCGACCTTGCGTCCATTCTTGCCGCTTGACTTGCCGGTGAAGTTGTGGAAGACAATGTCGTGGATATCAACCTTGGATGGGTACTGAGCGCAGATCTCTGGCTCGACGTTGAAGTAGCACGCATCGAGGACAATGGGCCAATCGGTGTTGTCAACGTAGAAGTTCTTGAAGGTGATGTTCTTGATGTATCCGTAACCGGCGGTTGGGCCAGCCCATGCCTTAAGGCGGGCACCGTTCTAGGAAATTGTTAGCATGTTGCACTTGTGGCATGTTGGATTGGTGGACAAACCTCAGCGTTCAGCATGATAACGTTCTCGACGTAGGCGTTCTCTATGTAATCCTTGACACCCTCATACTGGCCAATGCTGCCCATGGAGATACCGTGGGTGCCGTTGCAGTAGATGTTGGAGACGAAGATGTTGGAGGTGTTTGGCTTGGGGGAGAAGCAGTCATCACCAATGTTAACCCAGGCGTTGCGCACGGTCAAGCCATCGACGTTGTAAGAATCCCAGCCGTCGGTGTTCTTGGGAAGGTTCTCGTTGGTGGACAAGTTCTCAATGATAACGTTGTCGTAGACAACGTTCTTGGAGGTCACGACAAAGTTGGTCCAGATGGGAGAGCCAGTGAAGCGGATACCCTCAATGAAGAGGTTGGTGGCGTTCTGTGCATAGAAGAGGATAGGTCTGAGGTAGGTGTTGTCGGGGTCCTATTTTTGGTTAGTTATCATCCAGAAACTAAGCCATTCTGCAAATACTTACAAGCACTTCGAGTCCAGCAAATCCATCGTACCATTTCTGTCCGTTACCATTGAGAGTTCCAGTGCCGAAGATTCTGATGTCCTTGCCTCCCCATTGCCAGAAAGAAATACTCTTCTGGAATGGATGGGCAAAGTAGTTGTTTTGCCAGTATTCGATATCATCTGTGAACTTGATTTCTCCATCAAGCTGCACCTGGACGTCGTCCAAGAAGGTCAAATCGAGCTTCCTGCCAATGACGAACTTCTGTCCTGCAGGGAGGACAAGAGTTCCGCCGTGGTTGGCCTCCTTCAATCCCTGGAGGAACTCGCAAGACCTATCATCAGTGTCGCTGGTAGACTCTGGAATGTAGACCTTCTTGCGTCCATCTGGACCCGGGTGGGTGTATGGGTAGAAGCGACGGTATTCGTCCACCGTGCGAGGGCCTAAATAGCTCGCATCAAGATGGGCTGCCTCGGTGATGGCAAGTAGGGAGGCAACAAGGCCTAGGGCGGGGAGCTTGAAAAACATGATGCCGATGAGAACGAGAGATGGCTCAATGGACTGCGAGGCTGAAATAGCAAAAAGTGACGCATGGCGAGGCTATAAGGGCGTGCCAAGGTGGCTAATGGAGAGAGCTTCAATTCGGTTCTTCCCCAGCCATGTCATACCGGAGATGGAATGGTGAGAATGTCCACCTATCGGCGGATATGCCGCCTATATTGCCATGCCTCGAGAAGTTGGGGAGTTGGGGTAAAGGCGAGATAAGATCGCCAGGTCTACCTTACCCCTGCGCCCCCGTTATTGGCATGCGGGGAAAGACCACACGGAAGCCAGGAGGAGGCCGGGGATGACAAACGCAGGTGGCTCGATGCAAATGCGTGCATACTACCAATAGTAAACAAATTGGAGTGGCCAGCGAATGAAAGATGGTGGTAGAAATTACTCAACTGGAAACGCGTCTTGCTGGGAGTCCCACGCCTTCGTAATATCAATTCAGGAACCATCACTTACCATAGTATGCCGTGTTAGTATTGTACTGTGCAGTACAGTGCTGTATTGAGGTATTCTAAGCCGACACCACAGTAACCCTCCCAGAGTACTCCACAGTAGCTGCCAATTTCCGTCGCCTTAAGGCAAGTAAGGATTTGCCCAGGCGGCGTAAATATGACTGCCGTGGTTGAGCCATGAAGCTTTGTTCGCTCTCCGTCGGACCCCACTGACACATCTGATTGGAGCGAAATTTGCGGTCCAGATATTATTCCGACGCCTACCACCACATCAACATATGTTGGCGGCTTGGTATAAACGATGGTATTCGATCCTAACCAGCCATTTTCCAACCTGCAGCAGAAATCCAACACTTGGGCGTTTTCTAGAAGCTAAATACGAGATGCGGTGCCTGGATTTTGCTGTGGTCGGGCCATGGTTACCCCATACGCCACATGTCTCCCGCAAGGTAAAGATTCATCCGTCGTTGCCAAAAGCGGGGGCGGGACCACGGATTCTGGACTCCGTCGTTATTGTTGTGGACAATATTTGCGGATTTTAGAGGCTCCACGATAGCAATATTAGTTTTCTTTCCCTCTTCTTTACGTCCGGTGATTGTGGATAATGTCGCGCCTCCGAGGGGTTGAATGACCAGTCTTGCTCGGGAGATGCGGCGATACGCGTGGTTCTCCGGTGGAGTACTGTCGAGTGCATGCGTGAACAAAGGAAATAATCCAAACAAGATAGAGACTAACTGATATTTTCCACGTTGTATTAGGATACATTATCCAGCAAGATGGTGTAATGTTTTCTGACGTAGCCGGCGGAGTGCCCATGTTGACTGGAAGGAACGCCTGCTGCCCATTCCTGGAATGCATATTGATCCCAAATATAACCCGCAGGTCGCAGCTGTACGTCTAAACAAATACAGTATAATATGGCCTTACGGAAGGAACGGCACGCAGCATTTTGTTGTTGTTTTGATCATGTTCCTGGAGCCAGGATACAACAGTAGGCATCATATGGTGTGTGGTGTGATGATTCCGGATCGTTGCAGCATCCCATGCCTTCGCGATAACCACCCAAACGAAGCTCAGCACTCGACCCCGTGTGCCTTCGGTCCTCTTTCACAGGATTACTTTATACATGGCGTTTGCCTGTAATCGCGCGCTTCTTCTTAAATGCTTTATATCTAACCAACGAAGTAAGGGTCCAATATGATGCAGGCAATGTAACACGACGTTCTGTACTCCGATCCCACCAATTTCTTGTTGCTAATTCTACACAATAGAAAACCTATCAGGATCCGATATACTTGGCCACGCTCATTTGTGCTCATCTCTGTTGATATTTTCGCATAAGAATAATACCTCGTCCAGGTATGGGAACATGGCATCTCTATAGTGGAAGGTTATATGTTGCAGTATAAAGCGAGGAACAGATGCATTCTGCATGTGATGGTGGCACGGGGTGTCAAGTTACTGAACACAACATCAGGGTCGCCGTGATACTGCATCGTACCTCCCAGCGTTATGGATCGATATCCGGAGATTCTGCATCTGTCGTGACGATCTACATCGTATGCAGGTATTATTTTGAGTTTGGGATGGAGACTAACATTGTTCCTCCTAACAGATGGATAATATGTGGCTCTCAAAATCAGACGGAAAGCACTTTTGACGATAAAATTTCAATCAGCGTTCGTTTTTCCGTGATCGATTCCGGATTACGCACGTCGTTTCATATCGATTGTGCTTTTGGACGCGTTTAATATATTCTTGGAGGCTTCATCGCCTGCCCCACATTGGGCCTATAACTACATATGTTCTTTTTCAGGCCTCTCCGAATTTGAACATGTCACTCCTACCCACCACAGTCTCCAGCTTGGTCAATAGAGTTGGCAGCATTTTTACGGATGTGACTGATGTCTTAGAATCCAGGCTGACCGTACCAAGAATTGACACGGGCCGGATGTGGGTGGGTATGGGGCATAAACGGAACATGACAGCGGCATCGGCAGTTGGAACGTCCCGCTTCCGATTGACGTGAGAAGACATATTCCATACAAGCTTCTTCGAAAGAAAGTTTAAGATTATGGAGACCCTACAAATCCCTTGATTCCGCGCAGTCAAGAAGGATTATCGTATTTTATCGCTCTAGTTGTCTTGGTCATCCAGGGCTTGTCGAATACGGACCGAGAATGTCTCTGGGCGTTGAAATCCCCACCACGTGGGGGTAAAAATCGGCGATCATGCCCCAGGAATGGAAGCCGCCGACTTATCCTTCAAGGGTCAGGGTGCGCACGGTGCAACTTGATAACACAGAACTCTTCACATGTGACTTCAGCTCCTGCCGTCTTGAGCTGTTGTGAGACTACCGCAAGATGTCGTGAGAGGATCTTAGAGCTAATATAGCCTCGCGACTGTCCTTTCGGCCCTGTTACCAATCCACGTGGTGGTGATAATGGCCAGCTATTATTACTATAAAGCATGTTGACAATGCCTCTCAGGCCTGTTAACGTTACACGTGCAAGGGACTGAGCAGTATATATCTGTCAAGGGAACCCACAGCGCGGCAGATAAACAGCGCCGTTGAATTGTCAAGATACGCAGGTCCACTCTGAAATATACCAGAGTCAAGATGGTTGCCAACTCGTTCGCGGCGAGATGCCTCGGCGTTGCCGCCCTCCTTACCGGGGCCCAAGCCGTTACCACGTTCACTGATGCCCAGCTGGACGCCTATCTCAGCTCGGGAGGCACTGATCTAGCTTACGCCTACGCACCGTAAGTGTTCCTCCTCTGCCCCTCTACCCCTCTCACGACATCTCACACCCCACAGTGTCTTCTTCTTCTCCCAATCCCAAAACAAGGTCCCCACCTACCCCACCTGGGCCTTCAGCGGCTCTCCTGACACTGCCGACGTCTACGACTCCGCGCACCAGACCGTCCCAGCGCCGCAATGCGATTACCCAGATGTTGGGTGCAACAGCCGCAACCCAGGTGTGGCCACTGGCAACCAGGGCCCACGCTTCCCGCTGTACTTCACCACGAAGAAATGCAGTGACACCGAGGTTCGTGTTGCGTACAACCTGTACTACCAGAAGGACGGCGCCAAGGTCCTATTCGTCGAGACCGGACACGAGCATGACTGGGAGCGCGTTATTGTCATTCACACCCGTGATGCCAGCTCCACTTGGATGCCCACCCGTGCTCTGTACTCTGCTCACAGCGGGTACCACTCTTACGACTGGAACGATATCCAGAACACCCTGACGTACGTCCCCCGTATTCCCCGTATCAGCTGTCCCCACTAACACCCCACAGCACCGAAGATGCCGAGGCCGGCAAGGGACCCGAGCCCAACGGTCTGCAGGGTCTGGACCACCCCAAGGCGTACGTTTCGTGGTCGAAGCACGCGCACTTCCACGACCGCAACACCGGGTGGAACGATGCCATCTCGCAGTCTACAGACAATGCGTTCCGTGGTCAGGACTGGTGGAAGTTTGTTGAGAAGCGCGATTTGATCCAGTCGGATATTGAGACTGCGGCTGGAAAGGCGCTGGATGCCGCGGATTGGGGTAGCGCGACCAGTGACCCGGTGATTGTGGAGGACCAGATTTGTGCTGCTTCCTAAGGGGTGAGGTTGTTGTGGTGAGAGCGTGTGTGAGAGCCTTATCTATTTCTATTTTATGAAGCGATGCGACAAGATAAAATGATATATGTTTTTCAAACTTACCATTGTGGTTGATTACCGTTTGAGTGAGGGCTCTGTTTTCTGGAAGGGGTTATTGGTCTCAAATGGTTGCCATTCTCTCCTACGTATATTATCCGTTTCATCCCCCTGGAATAATGTATACGGTAGGTCAACATCAAACAAAGCTACTGTACACTCTTCCCTCCATCTTCTTGCAAGCCCAGGCATCAGTTACGGATGCTACAGCTGACTAACTTAGGATCTGGCGGTGCCGCCGGACTGTTGTTAACATTAATGAAGGTAGTGATCCCGCCAGTGTTTGAGAAGAGGGAGCTGGACGACGAGGGGACGGAGCTATACCGACTCACGCCAGCAGACCTAAGGGCGAGAGAGATCGGAGAAGAGTGGCTGGGGGAGGAGCTCATGCGTAGTCGAATATATGTTCCACGAGAATTCCGAGCTTACCGTCGCTATAATTCTGCCGCCGCACTTCACACCACTTCCTCGCACTTGTCGCTGCAATCTTGTCACCGCCTCCCAGCCTGTCACCGCACCCGCCCTGCACAGTCATCACACTTGCTCCAGGGTCTTGGAGCAAACTAAAACTGGCGGTTCCACAGAGCTGGTCCGTATACAGTGTGCCAATCTTGCTGCTGCGCATGTATTTCCTTTGTTCTGGACGGGTTTGGAGGCTTCTACTTATACTTTGATATTTTCACTTTTGGTTTGTCATACTAACATTTCCGCCTAGAGCTGGAGGGTGTTTGTAGATCCTGACTCTCTGGGTGCGATGGTGACTCGGATTGGTCAGGGACTGGCATCGTATGACTGGAAGAAGGGTGTGTTGGCACGTATGAGAAATCGAAGGTAGGAGAGCGGATTTTGAGTGTGAAAATAAACGTAAACTATCATATGGTTTCATTTCATAGGAGGCTGCAAATCGAAAACACGCTTACGAAACTCGCGACGCTGCCACAAAGAGCCCACGTACCATTGCAGGGCCTCGAAGCTGAGAAGTTCTCGAGATTCATTCCAGAAATGTCCTCTTGCTGTCGCAAGTATGCCACTGCCCTGGTCCTGTCACCGCCCCTCACATTCCCACTGCTACGATTTTGTCACCGTAGGAAAACATGCAAACGAGGCCACTGGCAGGCCGTCATAGCCGTGCCAGGCTCTTGAAGCAACACACGCGTCTTCGACATGGCAAGAGCCGCGTGTAGCAAAACGTGAAACCAACGAGGTTCTGTCAAATGGGACCCACCCTGCAAATCGGAGGCTATTTTATAACCCCAGCAGACTGGCTTTCTTGATGGGGATTGTCTTCGCTGGTATGAAGTGAGGTGTGAATGGAAAGTATGAGGTGGAGTGGAAGGCAACTAGGTAGGCGGAGACTGAAAAGGGGGTCGAGACGGAGAAAGGGGATAAAGGAAGAGCGGGAGAAAGAGGAGAAACAAGTATATACATGGGCGAACTGAATAGAAAGGTAGATGGTAAACATAAGACGTGAATGCCATAGGTGAGAGGCAACGATAGACGACAACAAATATATTTCCTCAAATCCCACAAGCTCCAATTTCCTTCTTCCCCTTCTCACCTCCCCCACGGCCTCTACGGCACCCTAAGATATATATATATCTCTCCTCCAACTTCTACTTTGTTCTACTAAGTCATTAACACTACCGCATCGCAAATCAGTCTGTGTGCGGGTGAAACCACACCACTGCAGCGCCTCACGCTCGACCCAGCGAGCCCATCACCTCTGGAGGAAGGCCACCTTATTCGCTGCGCCACGACTGCTGTCGTGCAGGTATGCTACCACTGCACTCAATTCCTGTTACCACTTCTCCCATCCACCGCTTCGATCCTGTCACTGTCGCTGACATATTACGCGAATCCATATCTCTGCCAGTCCCGCCACTATATCGGAGACCAGGTGGTGCCCTGCGCCATTGATACGCCATTTGCTGGGAATGCAGTGCCAACGAGACCACGTACGTGTGTGGCACTGTCGGAATTGAGCTGTATGCCACCTCGCCTCGTCTTACCCCCCAAGTCAGCGTCTTTCCTTTTCATTTGGGTGATATCGAGAATTTCCATAAGATCGCATTTAATTAGTGTATGTGAAAACCCTCATGGCGATCCTATTATGTTGATGGCGAGCGACTGGGGGGTGGACAAGCTTCTTCATCCATTAAAGGCCAACCCTCGATCCTCAAAACCACTTTTCGCCAAGCCGATATCTTCTCAACGCCACCCGAACCCAATCTCACCTTTACGTACAATCTCGAATTCTCGAATTTCATAACCGGGTAATTCCGGTCGAACATCAAATTATGGAACTTTGTCTCTTGGCAAAGGCCAGCCAAGCGCTACAGTGAGCAGGTTCTCGCTGTCTTGGCACCGCACCACCCACTGGGATTGGCTTTTAGTGAGGGTTGGGCACGGCAAGGCTTAGTTCCAGCGCCACTTCCCGGAACTAAATTTGGAGTCAGAACTTTTCGGGGGAGTATTAAGATGAGGCTAACCCCGCGTTTGTCTATCGTACCCTGGACCTCGAAATATATATTATTTTGGGATTTTGAATTTTATTTCGAAGAACTTGTGGGATGTATTGCGCTTTGTGGTCTAAATTGAGAGCGGTGTGATCGGTGCGATCGATGTGATCGGTGAGTGAACCGACGTCCGTCTGATAATGCCAAGTCCAGAGCATAGGCGTAAAAACCCGAAGCAACACATCCTCACAAAATAATTTATTCTAACCTATAAATGGATCAGATATACAATAAACGTTCATTACTCACTGTTGATTATCCATCATTTTAATATGGGGTCTTCACTAATGAAGAGAATGCTTGCCGCGCGCCAAGTAGCCAGCAGTGTGAAGCCGTCGTGTGGGACAGCTTCCAATGAAGAAGACTATAACCTCAACCTCCACATTGCCGCCGTGTTCATCATCCTCTTCGTGTCATCAACCGCCTGCGCTTTCCCTCTCCTCGTGGTAAAAGCACCCCGCCTCCGCATCCCACCCACCTTCCTCTTTGTCGTGCGTCATTTTGGAACGGGTGTCCTAATCGCTACGGCATTTGTGCATTTGTTGCCCACGGCGTTTATTTCCCTCACGGATCCCTGCCTGCCCGATTTCTGGAATAAGGATTATCCCGCCATGGCGGGGGCGTTGGCTCTTGCTGCGGTGTTCTTGATTGCTGTAGTGGAGATGGTGTTTAGTCCGGGCAAGAATGGGTGTGCAATGCCAGTAGGAATGATGGAAGAGAGTGTCGGAAGAGGGGATAGGAATGAGAATTCGAAAGAGGGTGCTAAAACCGAAGATCAGGAGGGAGAAAGGCGTAAGTGCTTCTTCTTTGTTCTATCCTCGCCCGTAGGAAGAAACATGATGTATGAACACGTAACTGACAGCGAGACAGGACCAGAACAGGGAATCATCCACGGCCGGAATAACAGCACAGGAAGGGAGCTCCAAAGAATTACAAAAAGCAGCGCAGCTTTCGATGCTGGCCAGCGTGATAGACTCCCTCAAACTAAAGAGGAGCCTGAACGAAATATGGCTTCATTATCTGGAAATGAAACATCAATCACACTCATCGAGATGCAAAATCACAAGAAAGCATTAATGCAGTGTGTGCTGTTGGAGATGGGGATTCTCTTCCACAGCATATTTATTGGGATGGCGCTCAGTGTTGCTGTTGGGAATGACTTTATCGTGCTTTTGATTGCAATTACTTTCCATCGTAAGTTTCCAAACCCTTCCACCCCCGTATGGTGTGAAATCCCCTTAAACTGATGATTTGTAAATAGAAACATTCGAAGGTCTTGCACTTGGGTCAAGAATTGCCGTCTTAAGCTGGAAAAGACATGCTCTCCAACCTTGGCTTATGGCACTCGCCTACGGCTGCACGTACGCTCTCCCACCCCTCTCCTCCCCCTTTTACCAACTAACATGCCTTAGAACGCCAATAGGCCAAGCCATAGGTCTAGCAACACACACCCTCTACTCACCCGGCTCACAAGTCGGCCTCCTCATGGTCGGGATCATGAATGCCATTTCATCTGGCCTGTTGACGTTTACGAGTTTGGTGGATTTGATGAGCGAGGATTTCTTGAGCGATGAGAGTTGGACGGTTTTGAGGGGTAAGAGAAGGGTTTGGGCTTGTTTGCTGGTTTTTGCGGGCGCGTTTGGGATGAGTTTGATTGGCGCTTGGGCTTGATATAAGAATGTGAAGATGAAATTAATCAATCCAATTAGAATATAGACTCTGCACACAGTAAGTAAGCTACGCTCGTTGACTTTTGACCTTCTCGCAGTGATCTGCCTGCCCCCTTTTGTTACCCAACCACACCAGCATTCGCCACTACCATTAACAGCACAGAAGCTCTGGCATTCATCGAAAAAGAAGTGACGTCGTCTGTCGCGGCTAGGGACGAGACGGACCATAGTTGCAACAATACCGCATAGCTTGCGCGTAACACCAAAACGGGAAGCGGATTCGCCACGATCAGGTGAAACGAAATAGAACCAGCGGTACCTTGGGTTGCAAAAGTGTTTTGGGAAGGCAAGTATGATTCTATCACAGAAGGTTGACGAAAGTGTCATTGTAGCTCAATACTAGCCCACCATGGTGCATATCTCATCATATTGACTATTTTTGCTTGAACAGCTATATCCCTACAGGACTTTCTCCCATAGAAACCACTTTTTTGAGTGAAATGAGAAACTTAGATCGTAATCCTTACCCCGACTGCATCCTCGACGGGAATTTCATCGTAATCAAAGTCTCCCCCTCCATCCCCACCTGAATTTTGAGCCGAACACCTCCCACACTAATCTGAAAACCATCTGGAACCCCCGCATGCTGCACACCAAGGGCATCGATATCCTCCCCAAAAACAGCATCGGGTTCCTCAACCAGCTCGTGGAAGAGCCTCGGATCCGCATGCTGGCGCTTAAGCCTGTGTCTCGATCCATGGACCGGCTTCGTTGCATTCCTCGCCACCTTGCGCATCGGTTTCGCTGACCGAGAAGTCTCCGAAACACCAGCGTGGGTGACGCCGAGGGCGTCGATGTCCGAGCCGAAAATCGCATCGGGCTCCTCGACAACCTCGTGCATGACGTTGTCATCCCAGTGCAGGTCTCGGTCACCAGAGGTAGGTACAGCGCGCTTAATTCTCAGACGCCGCCTCGCGCGACGAGGGGGGTCGGGGATTCCAGCGTGCCTCACGCCGAGAGCATGGAAGTCATCGCCGAAGATATACTCTGGCTCTTCGACAACCTCGTGCATGACATCCGCATCCCAATACAAGTCATCAGTAGAAGGAACAGCGCGTTTAACCCTTGCGTAGCGCCGTGGCTGGTGTGCTGGTTTCGCAGCGTTGCCGACTGAGCGGTAAGTCTTGCCCCCTGCATGAGAAACACCGAGTGCATCTATGTCCTCGCCAAAGATATACTCTGGCTCTTCGACAACTTCGTGGATGAGACCGTCATCCCAATAGAGATCCTCGGCGCTTGGACGCGCGTGTCTAACCCTGATGAAGCGCTTGGCGAGGTTCTGTGACCTTGTGTTCCCCTTAGCCCGGCGGTACTTTCTCGTCAAGCGGGAGGGATCTGGGTTTCCGGCGTGGGTCACGCCGAGAGCGTCGATGTCCTCTGCGAAGACGAGGTCGGGTTCTTCTACGAGCTCGTGGAAGAGTGCGGGGTCGGCGTGGATGTCAGGGTCGGTGGACTTATCCTGACGGTTCCCCTGGTGAGCTTGCCGGGTTACGTTGTCGGTCACTATGCGGACAGTCTTCTTCGCTGTGGGGTGGCTTTCGGGCTGTCCCGCGTGGGTAACGCCAAGTGCATCTATGTCCTCGCCGAAGACGAGGTCGGGCTCCTCGACTAGCTCGTGGAAGAGTTCGGGGTCGGCGTGGGGCGTGACATCTTCGTAGATTTCATGTTGAGCTCTGTTTTTTAACTCTGCATCCTGGACCTGGACGTTCTTCGTCCGTGGATTATTTTGTGTTGATGACTTCTTGTTCAATATACCTGGCATTTTGGCGGCTTGATTGGCCCCCCTATCTGTAGGCTCGAGCGGCACTCGACGAGCTTCGAGAGTGGGCATTTCGGTAAATCGTTTCGATTAATTCTGATGTAGTAACTATTATAAGTGTAATCCATGCATAATCAACCGAATACCACACAATACCAAAATGTTTTATATAGACCACTTCCCGCAGTGTCGCCACCGTGAGGGGAAGGACCAATCCATGGTAATCGCGGGAAGCAGCACCTGACACACACACAGTACGATCTAGATTCCAAAGTTTATGGAAACAACTAGATGGTGTGGTGACGATAAAATGATCGGGTGGCTATGCCACACTCTCATCCACCACTCTCGTTTCGACCTTGTGATAACTTGCTCACCCCGCTCGATATAGACCCAGACTTTCCACAGTGCCAGGGAACACGCCAGAACCGGGCCGTTGAGCTCGCGCACGGTCTAGACAGGAAATGAGAGATGATTGACGTATCTAGAGTAGAAGGATACGGTTAGGTACACGGTGGGCGAAGATGGGGGTAGATGGCCCGCTGTGGCGCCGTGGATCTCGTGGGCTCGAATTGTGTCCTCATCAAACAGTATACCGCGTTCCTCCGAATAGCTTATTCGCCTCTTACATGTCCACGCATAACCATCGCAGGTATGCGTTAATCACTTCATCATCAATGTCTCTACCATAACGTAATCTGTTGCTTGAAGGTAGCGGTGTTCTGTCTTCTCTCATCCCTGTTTCGATACTTGTATATAATATATCTTTTATGTCGAGAGGTTAAATATTACCACGTATAGAAATGCGTTGATGTGGCGATTGAGTCTTGAACATCTATAGAGGGGTTTTAAACTGTTTGAGGTATTCTAACCTTTGGACTATGCTACCTAGAAAGCTTCGTAAGTATACTTTCTTAGGAAAACACTATGCTGAAGATCCATTGCTTACGTGTTGAAATATCAAGCTGTTAGAGGTCCTTAAGACAATCATAATGCGTAGGCGTCTTCTACAGTTTTATACTTGGGCCTGATATCTTCTAGGTCGTCCACGTCCACAATTACATTTGAGGGGAGAGCTTTATAAGGAGAGGGGTGAATGATAATCATGTGATATTCTACGTCTCTGTGTGTATTTAATAAGTAGTCTTTTTTTGTAGATTGAGAGTATATTTGGGTTTGTATTTAAATAAGAAAACGTGGCGGGGAAATGAGTTGTGGGAATGAACTTTTAATTTATTAAGTTGAAATAAATCTGTAAATATTTAAAAAGGGGTTAATTTTTAGTTATTATTATTACCACCACAAATTATAATCTTACCATCACTAATCAACACCCCTCCAAGTATACTTTTCCCGACAGCAGTGGAAGGTCAAGAGGCGTCTTGGTTTAATTGCACTTCGTTATTAAACGCCTTGGAGACAATCAATGAGTAGCCTTCATAACAAAGAAGAAGAGTTACAGGAACTTCGTGGGTCAGGACGCGCCCCTCCTTGCTGTCACCACAGAACCCCGTCATCGCGATCATCCCACCACGGTAATCTCGTCACCGCACCACCCTCCCACCACCAGACCAACACATCTTCACCACGCCCTCTTTCCTTCAGCGCCTCCATAACAACACCAAACGCAGAAACTTTCTTCTTTTCCTGTGAATCCACACAGGATCCCCGACTACAATATGCGGTTGACTTTGCTATCTTGTCACTGCGAAAGGGGAAGGTGGGGTGGACTTGTTTGTTTATAACTCCCCTTCCCCCTTTCGTTTTTGTTTTGGAAGTTTCCCCTGATTACCCCTGCCGCGCCCCTTCACCCTGTTTTCCTAGACGTGGAATTTCGGACGAAGAACGCTTGTAAACCCCTTGTTTTCCCATTCCATTTCATGCCCAGGTCTCATACCCCAATCCCCAGCCTCGCAAAACCGCCATCTCGAATAAAAAAAACTTATAAAACCCTTCCATACTTCCATCCCATGGACACCAACTTAGTTCACCAAAACAATAAAGAGACAAAAAAAAGATGATAGAGACCAATCCTGTAGACAGGACGTATCCCTGGACATGGATGCGTGCGGCTGCTGCTTGGTTCGGAGACCCTTTGCTGTCAGGTTGAGACACCAGGTGTTATCACGGCGAATTCTCACTGTTGCAAAGATCTCGTCACAACACACTCACCACCGCCACACCGGTAACCACAAACAGAACCTCCCACCTCACCTCACCCCAGCACCACCCAAGC